>NNCF01133806.1:43602-79225 GCA_002313205.1 Laupala kohalensis
AAAAAAAACATTGTCTATAATTTTAATTTAACATTAAAATTATACATTTAACAGTAGAATTATAAACATATTACAAGATTTTTTGTTGTTGAGAGAATACAATTGAAAAAAGTAATAGTTCCCACAGCACGCTGTATCCAAATAAGAACAAAACGTATCCCCATACCCCGAGTCAGAACTTTCTACTTTTCTCTCACATGGGGGAAAGAGGGTCGAAACGATACACGCACTTCACCACACGAAGCACGCAGGCAGCTGCCGCGCTCCAAGTTACTGCCTCAACTTCCCTCCCAAGGTAGGGAAGTTAGAAGTTGAAAAACAAAATCTTCAAAAAGAAACAGGAAAACAAAATTCTCAAAAATTTCTTTAACTTGAACTCCTAAAATATTCATAAGAAGAGACAACGAAACAGCTATTTTTAAGTAAGGAAAAATGCGGAACAAAATTTCCTTTACAACTTGCTTAGTTCTACAAGAACAAACTTATACTAGAGTTTCGTAAAAAAATATTTTTGTCCATGTGTAATATCTAAGATTTAGTACAAAATACTGTCAAAGTGACTAGGATGACAATATAAATCACGGTAATTCTGATGTTTGATAACATGTGTATAATGTGAACGTCATCTTCACACGTTCTGTAAAAAGTTTACGTAATATTTGTAGAACTGATTCATGATATAATGATATTGCACAGCTATTACATTCCATATGAGCGTTTTCGAAACTAATTTTGAATAAGATGGTCTAATTTTCTTTGTAGAAATCATGACGCTTCTCAATTGACGAAAGAAAGGCTACGCAATGAATTTCTCAATCAGATTCCTGGAGATAAATCCTTTTACATGCTATAACGATTGAATTTAAATACTTCCAAGATTGAGATGTAAACTGAATGGTACAACTCAACGGAACTGCACCTGAGAACGTATCCTGCAAAAACATGGTTCTGTGACCCTTCATCCCTCTTTCTAAGCTCTCGCACACACAATGACATTCGCCAGACAACGCATCCTAGCTCCCCTACGCCCTTGGCCAGGTGGGCTGCTCTGCCTTCAATACCTCCCCCAAAGCCGCCCCTGCCAGACACGGAGGTGGAGAGGGGACTTGCTTTCACTCACCTGCCAGCGCCTCCTTTGCTTGCCGCAGCTCCAACTCCAGCGCGGCGACGCGCGTAGGTTCGTCTCCACCGCTGCCTCCAGCAGTCGCCGCCCCCGACGACGTCGCCGCCGCTCCCCCGCTGGTACTGCAGCCGCCGCCGCCGCCCGCCACCAATTTCCGAAGCTCCGCCACTTCGCATTGCAACCGCTCGTTGTCGAGGCGGAGTCGCATGGCGGCGGCAGGGTTGCCGTCCAGAGCGCCGATTCCAGACTTGCACTTGGATCGAGCGCCCGCCCCCACGAGGAGGGACGATGAGCCAGCCGCCGCCGCTGCAGTCGACAGCCCCGCACCGCCGCCGCCACTCGCCAGGTCGCCGGACGTCGACGTTCCTGGCTCTGCGCAGCACCGCGAGCGCGCCCGCGAGGGGTGACTCACGCGAAGGGCGCGCGTCCAGACACAATGAAAAATGGTGGACAAACCTTCGGCACAAAGTACCGCTGCAGAGGGTATGCGTTCGGAAGCGAACGCTTATGCATAATTTACGCGAACTTGAATTTATGGCTTCGGACCAATTTGTTTCACAATAAACACCGCTTATGATCTACTTTCTTTTGATCGCGAGTGTCACTGGTTTCGCTGCTCTGCTAGAACTGAAGCGGTACAACGACTGAAGAAATATCTCAACGATATTTCCCAGAATTCCAACCGGCAACCCAGCATTTAGGGAAGATCTCGAATATAGAAGCGCGGTGCCATCATACAATTATACTTATTTTATATGGTTCCCGGTGTTACAACGCTCATTGAAAATCCATAAAATTTCCTTTTCTTGTCATCATGGGTACTTATTCGAGGAATGAAATGATCATCCGAAAAACTGTGTAATGTTTCAATTAAATTTAAAGACAGCTCTCGGACACAAAAAGTGCTTATTAGTTGAAGTGACTTTAATTAGTTAATGTTAGTTGAGCATGACTACTACTATTTTCTAATTTCTCAACAAGCAGGCAATTAATATTGGTTCTACTTCTCACGAATGTCTTGAGTATAGAAACTAAATAATGACACGATGCGTTTTCTGAGGGGGTTCACCCTTAGTACATCTGAAACAAGCATTTGTATAAAAGCAGGGATTCCCAAGAGATCTGAGGCAGAATGTAATCAGGTGCACTCTAAAAGATATTGAAATTCTAGAATAATTTGCCAAATTATTGAGTTTTAAACAACTTTTGGAGAGTTTCCCAGAATGAATTATGACAGTTCTCATTTTTATTCTTTGCTGTTAACCCTTCAGTGCACTAGTGCAGTTTCACGTTTATTTTATGTTATAAATCTGCTGGTTTTCATTTGTAACTATTGTCGCTTCTTGACATCTTTCAGCTTTGTATTTTATTGTTGGCAATTCTCTAAGAGCATGAAGTGACTAATAATTTCCTAGAAATTGGGTGATTATTTCAGGTATGCTTGCATTCAACGCTCTCTAAGGCCCCTCTTATCTTGTGGGCTAGCAATGCTTATTTTTCCGGACGTTTTGCAAAAGAAATGTTTGTTGTTTGACATCGCTTCGTCATATTTATTACCGAACAGCACCGTAGGTTTTTAACATGATTACAAAACAGACACATTTAGTCACACGAGAGTTGAAGTGGATTTCGCACTAGCGTCTTTCATTCCTCGGAAAATGTGAGATAATATGAATGAGGAATGGCCAAATTCTATTCCGAAGGGCAAAAACTGATAAGAATAGAGTGCTCATGGTCCTCTGCTTAACAGACGTAGGTGCATACCGTAATTCGCAAACGCCCAGGGCCAGTGTCAGAGATTGTGGTCTCTTCACTTTCAGAAGCCTTTTATTTATTTATTGACGACGTAATAAATGGAGAAATCATTCGTTGCATCAATCGTGAGGGCAAATGTATTGCCGATAGTGAAGAAAAAATATGATGCAAGTTGATGAAAGCAGAAATGTATGCATTTCTTAGTGTTATTTTGTTGGGTTTTCGAAATAATGGGATGTTCCAATAAGAGAATTAATTTTACCTGAAAGAAGTGGTATTTTTTTCGTAGCAGCATTGAGCATTCACAGATGTGAAGACATCCAAAGATGTCTGCGCTTTGATGATAAAAGGACTCGTGTTGTCAGAAGAGAGAATGATCAGTTTCCTCCTATAAGCTACATGTAGCATCTATTTACCAATAAATGCAAATGTTTATAATCCTGGTGAATATGTCATAGTGGATGAACAATTAGTTGGTTATCTAGTAGCCGTTTCAGAACGTACATGCCGAATAAGCGGGCAAAGCACAGTATAACGATCTGGTCGCAGGAGAATGGTTTTGCTCTGAATAGCAGTATATATTATGACAAGAAAAGAGGAACCGGTGGCGAAAGATCTGACGGGAAATACAGTGAAAGAACTAATGAAACCTTTTTATAACGGTGGATGTAATGGGACAATGTACTATCTTTCTATGTCCGTACCTTACAATCCTGGGATTTTCGCGATCAAACAAAGCAGCACCCAATGCATGCATTGTTTTCACATAGATGCATCCTAATTACAGTGTGCGGGCTTGATCCGGAACTAGAAGCTGTACCAATTTCAAATTCCTCTCCACAATCTAACGTCGATTCCATTTCTCGTGAGTCACAAACTCTTTGCGAAAATAAAATAATTATATTTCATCATAATGTCCAATCCCTTTCAAACAAATTGACAGACATTGAAATTCTGGTACACGAAAATCGATTCGATTTGCTATGCCTCACAGAGCATTGGCTTTCAACTAACAACATCAACGATACTGCTATTTCTAATTATTATTTAGCAAGTTCTTACTGTCGGCAAAATTTTAAAGGCAAAAATCCCCACGGAGGTACGTGTATCTACGTTCGTAATGATATTTTATCTTCTCCACTGACAGGCTACGAGAACTTCTGCGTAGATAGTGTGTTCGAAATTTCTGCAGTTGAACTGACCGACACCGGTATTGTTGTTTTGTGTATTTATAGACCTCCTCAATCAGATCTTGACATATTTTTTCGGAACTTCGAAAATGTTTTAGAACATATCGCACATAAATCTACTAAATCTATCGTTATATGTGGTGATTTCAATATCGATTTCTTGAGTACATCCGACTCTGCACATTCACCAGTTAATCGATTCAAGAATCTTATCGACTCCTTCAACCTTATTACTACGATAAATGACCCCACTCGCCTCTCCGGCTCATCTCAAACATTGCTAGATCAAATTATAGTCAACAATGGAATCTCGTATCTCTCTGAAGTGTTTATCGCCGGATACAGTGATCACCTTGCTCAAGTATTGACTATTAATAATACACTAAAACCGCTTAAAATCCTTTACAAATTTACAAGAGAGTTTAATGACATAAATAAATCCATATTCGTAAATTATTTGCGTGAAGAAACATGGAAAGATGTTTACAATTGCCAAAACACCGACGACAAATTCAATGTATTTATCTCAACATTCCTAAAACATTACAACTCTAGTTTTCCCATAAAACGCAAGTTAATTAACACAAAAAAATACAATAGATGGATCACCCTAGGGATAAGAATTTCTTCAAAAAACAAACGCCGTTTATATTATCTTTCAAAACGCTATAACCAGCCACCCGAATTCCATAATTATTTTCGTAAATATAAGACTATTCTCCGAAAAGTAGTCTATGCAGCTAAAGTTATGGAAAACGACAGGCATATACTAAAATCGAACAACCGGATGAAAGCCATGTGGAATATTGTTAACAATTACACGTCAACTTCTGAAAATCGCGAAGAAAATGTTTCTTTACTAAACGATGGCAAGATCGTGTCAAATCCTCAGGACATCGCAAGTTTGTTTAATTCTCACTTCTCAGAAGTTGGTAAAATAACGAACTCAATATATCCAAATCAATGTCCTCCAATTATTACCACCCACATACCCAATTCTATGTTCACTTCCGAAACTAACGCCAGTGAAGTCATGGGAATCATCAGCTCCTTAAAAAACAAATTTTCACGAGGCATAGATGATATACCTGAGTTTATTGTTAAATCTTCGTCCCACGCTATATTAAATCCACTCGTAAATATTTTTAATAGTTCTTTATCGGAAGGGGTGTTTCCCAATATATTTAAGAGAGCTAAAGTGAAACCTTTACACAAGAAAGGAAACAAACTTAATATTGGAAATTACCGACCAATATCTCTACTACCCACTTTCTCAAAAATCCTAGAAAAATTGTTCTATAAGCGTCTTCTAGATTTTTTATCAAAATATAACATTCTCTCTGACGATCAACACGGTTTTAGGAAATCCTTTTCCACTACAAGCGCCATATTTTCCTTCTTAAACGATGTTACCACATCTCTAGACAGTGGAGAAAATCCTCAGGGTGTTTTTCTTGACTTATCCAAAGCATTCGATGTCATCGATCACGGAATTCTCCTTACCAAATTGCATTCTTTAGGCATTCGTGGACTTCCACATCAATGGCTAACTTCTTATTTAAAAGATAGATATCAACAAGTAGAAATATCCTATACTAAAAATAAAATACTTGAGCGTTGTCTTTCAGAAACAAAGCCACTTACTTGCGGAGTACCCCAAGGATCAATTCTCGGCCCTATACTCTTTTTATTGTATGTGAACGACATGTCATCATCCACATCAGATTGCAAAATGGTTCTTTTTGCTGATGACACTAATTTACTATGTAAACACGCCAATGCTCAAAAAGTTTTGTCTAACCTTTCGACTTGGTTCCATGCAAATCGTCTCATTGTAAACACTGACAAAACAGTGTCTATGTCATTTCACAATAGTATCACAAAATCTTTACCCCAGGTTTCTCTTTCTTTAAACGGAACACAATTAAAAACTGTTACAAATACAAAATTCTTAGGTCTCCATATTCAAGACAACCTCAAATGGAATTGTCACATTGACAATCTTAATTCCCAATTAAGCAAATTGTGTTACGCATTCCGAATCTTAGTTAACGCAGTTAGTCCACGTATTTCCCGTTGCGTATATTTTGCAAACGTTTACTCCCATTTACGTTACGGCATTACCTTCTGGGGTAATTCCGGTCAGAGTATTCAAACTTTCAGAATTCAGAAGAGGATAGTTCGGATAATTTGTAAATCTCACCCCCGAAACTCTTGTAAACCTTTATTCAAGGAATTAAATATATTAACACTTCCCTGCATTTATATTTATGAAACAGTCGTGTTTGTTAAGTCCGAATTACTGAAGTGCCACCCTTGCTTTATACGAAACAGTCTCGTTCACGAACACTATACACGCAATAGTAGTAATATTCATCGCCCTAGAGTGTCAACCACTCTTTGCCAAAAGGGACCATACCATTCGGGAATCGTTCTATATAATTCCCTGCCCAAGAATATAAAAGATATTATGAAATTGAATATCTTCAAATCCGCGGTTAAAAACTACCTCCTGCACCAGTGCTTCTACACTGTAAAAGAATTTATTGATTTTAACAAAAGTTAAATTCGTCTTGTGCTTTATCACGCCATTGCTGTAGTACTTTTTAAACAACTTATAACAATTTCAAAAACTATTTTCTTGCATGATTGTGTTGTCTTATGGCTCATATTAATTTAGTTTTATGTGTACTCAACATTGGCACGTTTGTGTACATAAATTCTGTAGCCCCATCCTGGCCCGGGTTTTTCTCCGGTTTTCCTTCGGGTAGAGGCGGATTTATCATACAGGTTCTCTAGGCTTTGTCTAGGGGCGGGTCTATTGTAACAATAAATCGTGAATTTAGTGTTATTTCAATTTTTAAGCACTATACTCAGAATAATCTATAGTTCGATAATAACTTACATGTAATTTTTTGCTTAAAATTACAAACATATTGACATTCTATTAGTATTATAACTCGCAGCTAACTTTTTATCTTATCTAGGAATTTTTGCTGAATTTTTTGAATCCGCCTCTGCCTTAGGGCCCTTGATCGGAATTGATGGGATGGTCCCTTGCTTGCTTCCGGAGAGTAAATTAGTTTTTTTTTCCTCCACGTGGTCATACGCAGTTTGTACTGTTTTTTGACAATAAATTTATTATTATTATTATTCAATAAGAGAAATACCACGACCGTTTGCAACAAATGCTTCAGTAGTGTTTGTAAATAACATTCAGAAAATGTAATTCTAGGTAATAATGGGAAGTGAATTTTTTTTCTGATTACTGTGAAAATTAATATTACAGTAGGTTATTTTGCTTCATCTAAAGGATTTACGGAGTTGTTGAAAATGTTCCGCATGTTATTTACGTGATTTTTAAGTAGGGGCCGACTCCGAGGCCCCTTAAGTGTGTATGCGTAATATTCACCTTCTGTGCATCAACGGTTAAATAAACCTACGGTATACTAATTTACAACAGTAACATTTATAATTATTTACAAGCAATCAAAAATGCAAGTAACAATGAATGTTTGAAAACAATATTGCTGCAACGAACTTTCAAAACTATGTAATCATGTTACTATAATAGAGATATAATTGAAATTTTAAATTAAAATAAGGATTGAGGGTTATAAAGCCATGAACATTTTAGAAAGTGTGTGTTTGCGAGTTCGAATCAGTTTATATGTATGAGCACAGCAAGGACGAAAGGATGACGAACATTCATTAACACGTTTTAATTAGCGCAGTTATTATACACTTTTTATTCATTGTCACTTCAATACAAATATATAGTAATTCTAAAATTGCCTTTTTTCAGGAAAGGCAATGTGAATTTCCGAAACTCCTCATAATTATTCACAACGACAGTACGTAAATTTTATTTCAACATACAAGTTCCTTACACTTACTCACGTAGAGTTTCCTTTCTATTTTAAGAACAAAAACTTTGAGATTAGATTTTTAGTTTTAGATGGTTTATTACGTGTAGACCATAACAAATTTTAATTAAGTTAGAATTTTGGAATGAAATACTCTAAGAAGAAGAGGTCTTTAATTTTCCTAAACCTAACACAAATAAATCAAGGGAGCGAGCGCTATTGCGTTGCGCGACTATTTTATTAATGTAGAACAAATTGCAGCAGGGCAATACCGAATAAACAAAGACTCGTTCATGTCTCCACGCGTAACTAATCATACCTCCCTCCCTCGAGTTCAGAGCACTACCGCAGAGATGATTTATTAACAAGCTACCTTCATACTGGAAGTTAACGTTGACATCCTTCAGGGCAGCTCCCGCTCCGCCTCGAGCTTTACAGGGGTTGTCCACGAGAATTTCCAATACTGACAAATACCGATTTCCTGATAATAATATAGAAGTTGCTCCATAGAGATGCATATAAACCAATTAAAGCGATGTACATTTAATGGAGACGCTATTTATAGCGTCATATAATAGTTCCTAAGCTTGCGATATTCCTCATTTTAATAACGAATATTTTGTAAAATAGATTCAACGAATATTGTTTTTGAGAGAAATATCTCATAAAATTAATTTCGCCTCTTTCTCTCGGGAATTTATGAATAGCGAAAAAACATCGATGCTATATATAGAATAAATAAACCCTCAGAAGACAATGAGAATGCACAAAACCCCTTCGCAGATCCGCGGTTGACCAATCGATAATGATAGTTTTCCTCGAACAACACAGCCATTTATCTCGAGCTCATTTTCTCTACGTTATCTCTAGCTCATTTTCTCCTATAGTCCGAAATTTACTTGTCTCAGAATAGAAAAGTGAATTAATGTGATGAAAAATGCTACAAAGAACATAAATAAATGCATGAGAATCACGAAAATCCTCCTGCTGCGTATTGGAAGGAAACATTTAAAACATCACAGATAAAATCTTAAAAGACAAATAAATATGATTCTTTCAGCAAGATTTTACTCCCAATATTTCCTATTCTCTGGTTAGATTCGAAAACACGATTCTGGCTCTTCGTGGGAGCTTTAAGTAAATTGGTATCAATAAGTTACACTACATAATGATTCATACTCCATTAAAATGGTATTGTATAACAGTATAAAATAAAATTATCATAATAGCATATTAATGTATGTACCATTATGAAATAATATATATCATGAATGAAAAAAATAAATAAACATAATTTATTTGCTCACACTAATAATTGACACAGAGAAACCCTTCTATTTAATAATTGGAAACACGCCCATTTAACTAAACAGTATAATTTAAAAATTATTAACTCCAACATTTGATGTAAGAATATGGAAAAACACAACCACAGAGAAAGAATCCCTCAAATTTATATACCAATGACAAACAACCCGAAGGGTGCACTGCATTCAAATTGCGCAATGAGTTTTCGACGCTAGAAACCCAAAAGTCCAAAAGACTTGAAAGTGGACCCATTTGCATTATTAAAGCGATTGACGTTGCACGCATAAGTGGGCAGTGACTGATTCAGCGACGTTATTTTTCACAAAAGCTTTATGAGATTGGAACAATGAACCTCGTTAAAAGCGCTCAAGCGAGGACAATGGGACTCGACATCTCAGGACGACACATTGGGATAAATGCGGCAATTAGCAGCATACGAATGAATGGGCCGGGCAATAAAATCGTTTCAAGTAGATACTCTCATGTGACTAGGGTCGCCACCTTCTACTTCCAACTTAAAGAAACATTTCCTTCTTCCCACTAAATTATTTAACAAGATACGCGAGAATTAAAAAACAATTTCCTTCACAAACCATTCCACTTCAAACACAAAAAGGAAGTTACAAAAGCTCCATTTTAATGTTTTTTATCACTTTTCTCCCGAGATTACATTTTTCTTCTCAAGCTTATAAGTAAAAAAGGAGATGTCTTAATGCTTTCAACTATTGTCCGCTACGTTCTGGGTCTTGTCTCTACGAGTTAGATATGCTAAGTCATTTCTTATAGATAACTGTTACTCATATTATTGTAATATTCAAAGGACATAAGCTCTATGATTTAAACAACGTTTCTACGGTTCTGCATGACCGCAGTTTCTAGTAAAATAGTTTGTTTAGTATTCTGTAGCCTCCTTGCTTGAGTAAGATATAATTTTACTGAACTCACGAGTATTTAACTGAGATTAAGATAATTCGAGTTAGTGTTCCTGAGCCACAAATGGTATCATCACACTACAGACATAGCGAGAATGTTTCTGCTTCGTGTATGAAATAACAAAAGAATTCTAAAAGATATGGAGGTAATAGGAGGGTAATGCATTGCAAAACATTTATGAATATCCCCAATGGAGTAACTATATTATGAATACACTCCGCTAAACACAAAATAAGACAGTGAGAACGATTGCTCTATGAGATTCTTACATACAACAAGTTCACACAAAATAATTGATATTTGTGGTTAATAAATTGTTTGTGCATTTCAAAATACATTTAAAACGTAACACGACGAAAGAACGGTCGTTTCACAAAAAGTCACATTTTACATGATTGATTGCATCACTGATTTCCTTTTTTATGAATCCAAAACTAAATATGAATATTGAAATTAATTATCGTAATTTATCTCTGTTTCAATTACATTAGTTTTAGAAAAAACTACTTGTTTAATCACGAAGAAAATGAAGAAATTTTGATGAAATCAGCCAACATGTAAATTTGATTCTTCGGGAGCAGTGAAAATGAATGGAACTGCATTAGAATTTCCTTCAACGAATCCCTTTTTCTCTCTTCTGAGTTGCCATAACTCTAAAGATTGTGAGACCAGAGATACTGTTAAGTGAAGAATTCAAATACCTCTCTAACCCCAAATAAAAGCCATGGGAAACATGGACGTAACAAATAAAACAATGCCATTTGTCCGCCGTCACTTACATCAGCCTCCAAGCAGCTCCGTCAATACAAACGTAAAGAGGTCTGGCACCCTCGCCCGAGCTCCCCTCGGCCCCTGGAGACCAGAAGCGCGCCACCACTACCGACTCACCGTCAGCGCGCGCTCCTATGATGGGCGGCGAAGGCGGCCGGATGCTCGGCTCGGCCGCGGGGTCCGCCTCCGCACCGCCTGCCCCGCTCTCCGCCGTCCGCTCTTCCGAAGACAGCTCCGTCGCGCTTGAGGCCGCTGTAGGGTCGCCCGCTGCACTGGCGGACGTCGCCGCCGCGCCACCCTCTTTGCTGTCGGCGGGAGTCGGCGACGACGCGTCAGCCACCACTGTGTCTTCGCGTCCTGCCGCCAGCTCCGCGGCCAGCGCGCGATTTTCCTCCACCATCTTGCGGAACTTGGCCTGCGCGTCCTCGAGCAGGCGCCGCATCAGCGCCATGGAGGCGTCGAGGGCGTGGTGCGTGCGCCCGCCATGCCGCCGGTGGCTGTCGCCGCCGCTGGAAAGGGCGCACGCGCCGCCGCCGCCGCGGAGCGCCTCGTAGTGACGGTGGTGGTCGTCGTCCTAACTGCTGCGCGCGTACGCTGCCGGGTGTTCCGCGATGCCTGCAACAGTGCGTGACGTTCCGACACACCTGTTGCCAGCCGCGACGCTGTTCCTCCATCGACGGCCCCGAAGGCACGTGCGCGCGGTGACTCAACCCTGGGAACGCAGGAAATCAATACGCGGCGCTACCCGGGCAACCCCGGCAGCATCCCGTGCCTCGCCGCGCGAGCCAGCGACGACCGCGAGTGGCGGTGTCCGCCACACGTGCCTAGGGGCGGCGCGGGCGCGGGATGCAGCCGATCGATGGGGGCGGCAGTAGACGCGCGTATGGAGGTTTCCTCTATAGCCCCTGCGCGGCGCGAGCCAGCCCTCGGACCCCTCGACATTTCTGAGGCGGCGGCAGCAGTGTTGGAGAGGCCTGGTCGATGGCAAAGCGCTCCGACCCCACGTGCACTGACGCAAGGCGGCAGGAAGCGGCCAATCGCTGGCGTAGCGCCCGCCGCCTTCGCCTTCTCCGACACCGCTGTCGCCGCCGCCACCGCCCGCGACGTACCCTCGTTTGCCCGGACCCACTCCAGAACGAAAGAAAGAGGCGGACAAGGGGATTCCCTTCGCAGTCTGCGGTATTGACACTCACTCGTCGATGACGTCCGCGGCACCCGCGCCGCGTCACCGGGATCCGCTCCCGTCGCTGCCTCGGGTTGTTTCGCGACGGACGACTGCACTCCGACGAGGTGACGACGACGACGCGTGTGAAAGTCGTGGCGGCGCTGACGCTACTGGCGCCGCCCGACGCGCGCGCATGCGCCCGCCCCGCGCCCCTGGCGGTCCTATCGACCGGCGGCGTCCGCCCCCGCCACCGCCCTGCGTCGGCTAAAAATATTGGCTGGAGGCGACGTCGCACGTGCGAGCGTCGATACGCTTCGCGCTGCAGACCGGGCTTCAATGCCCGACGCTTATTGATTATGTTCCAGACACTTCCGAAGTTGCGACGGTGGTGACGGCACCCGCATGCTGCGGTCTCAAGAGGTGCCTGCCGCCTCTTCACTCGTGAGAGCTCCTCGGGGGTGCTTCAGTCTGTGCGCGCTCACAAGATTGTTTGCTCTTGCAAATTTATGTACTGTTTTGACAAAAAAGTGATCTTCTCATTTCGAATGTCATACACTTGTTGCTTTAGTTTTGGCTCTCCGCCGAACATTCATTTCATAATAGGAAAATGTAGGTCAAAACCCTTCAAAGTGCTTCAATTTCGTGGACATTTCTAATTATAATATAAAAGTGTATGCTTCTTGGTTGAGCATGTTTCATGGTTTAACAATGTACAACATAATTGGATAAACTATTAAGTACCTTATAAATGAATATGTTACCTTACACAGTCTGTCTTTGCTCAAATTATGAAGTAAAAAATTAACTTCAAATTAATTTTTCAAGAAGCAAAACCACATTCGTTATGAGTATTCAAAAGTTTCTTCATTTTAATTATTACAAAGATAATCTAAAGAATAATATATATTATCTTTAGCAAATACAAGGTTGAGTAAAATGAGAATAAGACTCACAATACTAACATTATCAATTGACATTGTATGCACATTTAATACTATAAGGTATCATATCGCAAAAATTTCAGTTGTAACACATTCATTTACTTTAGTCAGTAGTGATCACCCAAGAATAAATTAATTTATTATACACATTTATAAACATTAAGTCAAAGAATGTCATACAAATAATAAGAAAAAAATTCAAATTAACTTTAATTCGGATTCCATATAACAATTTATGATAATAAAAATCTCATTCATTATGATTTTGTTTTGTTATCTGTACAATTATTTTATGAATGAGATCCATAGATACTACACTTATTTGTCATAAACAGTTCGTGTTTGAGAAGAGAGAAAAAAAATGTCAAAGCAGAGGTTCAGAGGTTTTAAGACTTTAATAAAGACAAGAAATTGAAACAAAAATTACAAAATATATTTATTCACAGAACTTAAGTTCATAATGTATTTTTATTAGCTCCAGTTTTTATCACTAGAATGATTTCTTATTTCTTCTTCATGAGACAAATTTAATATATAGTTCCAATAACTGGAAGGAGTTTTAAGCATTAGTTTCATTAGGTCAACAGTAATGACGGATTCTTCCATTATTATGGAGGTTGAAGGGTTGGATGAAGAAAATCCTATGATAGTTGGACCAAACAGACGAGCCAAACTGTTTATTGGCATTAGAGTTTTGGAACTACCAGCTATCCTGTGAGTAAACAATGTCAATGGTTGAGGTAAAGTTTGTTACAAATTGAGTCAAATATTACTTTCCCTTTATTATATTATATTACTTTTCTTTGAAATTTGAGCCAAAATATTTCATTTTGTCAAAAATATAATTATTAAATAGAAAAACACAAACCTTTGGAGATGAAGAATAATACATGAAAGAGTATTTCTCTCAGGTTGCTTGAGTTTCAACATTGTTTGAAACAAATGAAGTTCCTTCTCATTATGTTTGCAGTATTCGAGGCACTTCACAAAATCTGACCACATCGAAGGTGTTACAAGGGGCTCCTTCAGTGAAAGTAAAAAATCCTTCAGAATACCACATACAATGTGAATATTGACTTGGGATAGTTTTGGTAGTAGTCCATGTAAGAACTTTTCCTTTAGTACTGACACATCACATTCAGAGGCAGGAATTTGGTATATAAATCTCTCTTCCATACCTCGTGCCTCTACTTCTTTTATGCAATGAATAATAAGGGCAGGTATCATGGGAAATTTTCTTGAGCAAACATCTGAGAGAGCAATCTGTGAAAAGATATGTAAGACGAATTGAACTGGAAATCAAATTTTTTATGAAAACTTGAGGAGATAGCTATTTGACAACACCTTTTTAAATGCTTTGTATTTTAAAATATAACTCTCTGACTAAAGAATTAAAATAAGTTGTCCAGAGTTTCCCATAGGATCAATTTTTATCAATACTTTGAGAAGTATGATGTATCGTACAGCATAACTATAGCTTTTCCAAAGAGATTACAAAAAGCACTGAAGATCTTTAGACAGATATTATTCTAACTGTCTAATATAAAATTTCTCAATTAGGTTTCTGCAAGTTATGAATATTTAAATGTAAGTAAAATATTTTCTAAATTTTACCAATTGGCATCTGTGGCAATGCTTGGGTCCAGCTGGGACACACGGCATTGCAAGACTTTCTGTGCAGGAATTATGAACTTTTATGAGGCATTCTTGACACTTTGAAGCCACTTGCCCCAACTTAATCTTTTGTGCACAAGCACCACATTTTTCCAATTTGAACATCGTTTTCTGACAAAATACATGCTCTTTGTAAAACAGTTTGTCATAGGCTGTGAAATAGATTTAAGTGAATTTCAACATACATGTTATGGATGCAAAAAAGTGTTTCATCCTACTCATTTTAACAAATTTACTTTCTTTGTGGGTTGAATCCCATATTAAAACTGATACAGATCACACACTAGTTTTGATTTCAGCTACTGAAAGTTTTGGTTTTGGTTCAACTGTTAATGTGTAATTGCAAAAGGTAACAATTAAAATTATAGTACTTGGTCAACAAATATTTCTTGAAAGTAGTAGTATGGTCATTCTTTTTGACAGTAGTTTCCATAATTTCCCAACAATGCATTATCTTAATTTTTACTAATGCATATTTTTGACTTTTAGAAATAGCATTACGTCGAAGAACATATAACATCTTGAAATTCTATTAAGTTTTATAATTGTGCAATTAAACTTTTTAATGAATCTTAAAAAATGATTGAACTAGTTTTTAACTTACCTACCAGAACAAATACCGGATGAGTGATATAACTTATGATGTGAGTCCCTCCTGCAGACAAAAGGAAAGAAAATTTTTTAAATTAACTTTTTGCAGATCATTTTCAGAGCAAAAATAGTTTGTAATTACAAGAAATAATCAATAAATGCTTATGTTTGATCAAATTAAGCAGATCACAATTTATTATTGTTAACACATGTCACAAGTAGTTTAAAAACACATGCAACAAGTCAATATATTAAAAGATTATAGACAATGTACACAATGTTTCGGTACTAATTTTGGTACCATCATCAGGTGAATGTAACTGAGCTGATGATGGTACAAAAACTAGTACCAAAACATTGTGTACACGGTCTATAAGGTTTTAATGTTTTAATATGTTGACTTGTGCATGTGTTTTTAAAGTTTTATATCTGCTTGTGACATGTGTGAACAATAATAAATTGTGGTCTGTTTAATTTGGTCAAACATAAATATTTATTGATTATGAATTTGCAGACAAAAATAGAGAGCTTAGAAGAAATAAAATTGTGAAATTTTCACACATACAAAACTTAACCAATGAGCACAGATTTAAGAAAATAATAAAGAATTAGAAAATTAATCATTGGAAGAGGTTTCTACAAATTTAGTTTCATCCAAAAAATATCCATCATTCACAAATCGAACATCAAAAGTTTGCAGTTAAAACTAGTTTGTTGATTATAGTACTTCACCTCGCTAAGTAAAAATGATGAATTTACATAAGAATTGACTTTATAAACATTTTTTAAAATAGATTTTGTCAAAAATGTATTAACAGAAGAATCAAAAAATCATACACTATATATTTCATAGCAGAGAATAACACTAGCACTTTTGACATAGAATATAATAGTAATAAATTTTCTTTAAGAAAGAGTTTCAGAGAAACCAATAATTCTTCAAAGATGTAACTTGATTTGTCTCCAATAGTAAGTTTGATACACATACATTTCAAAATAAATTACTCTACTCCACTTCTTTAAAAGAGACATATTCAATATAGCGATTCACATATATATTTTATTTATTTATTTGTTTTAAATTCAGACAACGTGCATTTTTTTTAACACAATAACATACTACTAGTGTGTGGATCTGATTACAAACTAAACCTAGTACAGATATATACCCCCAATGATTAATACTACAGTCATTAAAATACCAAGAGGACCATAAATCTGGAGAAATTAAAGTAAAATAAATTGTATGAATGAAAAAATGATAAAACTTCATAAAGATAAAACACAAAACTAAAACTCAAAGTAGGCAAATAAATACATAAAACTAGTTAATATTAATAGATGCAAATAAATAATTTAAAAGCTCAATGTAAGAACCATTACATAATAACTTGGATAACAACTAAGCATGATCAAAAAGGGGAATAAATTTAAAGAGTACCACAGACTCACCACTTTTTTATGTACCTGAAAGAATATTTTTTCCCATTTTAACAGAATGAAGGTACATGCAACTATTATTCACTTTAGGATATACCAATTTTGGAGAGAATGGATGTCTTGCCCAGGTCGAAAAAGAAGGTAAGATGTTGTATTATCTTGGAGACAAGAAATGAAAATATGGCAAAATATGAACTTGAAGCATAAAATATATGCCTTTTTTGTCAGAAATTTTCTACAGATTATATGCTTGGAAGCCTAAAATATGTATTTACATGCCCTTACCCCAAATTGCAAACATTTGCATTTTACAGTAGAATTTAGTGATTCACTTCCTTTAAAAAAATCATACATTCCAAGTAAAAATACTAAGAAGCCTTGAAGTATATTATGGAAAGTATGCAAAACCTGACATTTAAAAAAATTTTGGTTTTGAATAAAATTTTAACGATAAAAATTAGACTATTTCATCAGAAAGTTACTCATTTAAAATACTTCTTGTGTTTTAACTAAAGTAGCTCAAAATGTGCTCTGTTCAAAGCCCTACCTACCTCATAGCACATTATGGTATACATGTCCATAGACAGTATGGTTTCTTGTCATTGTTCTAATACTGAACTTGTTCTTGAGATATAATGAACTTTAAGACTCTTTTTAGAATCTGAAAGCAAATCCATCAGCACCAAATCATGACATTATAAAGCAGAAGATCCATCTCTTTGCTTATCCTCCAATGAATCAATTGTCCACATACTAGTGGCATAAAAAGAAATGGGGGCTGCTGACCTATAATATGCCTTCCAGGCTCTCAGTAAAACTGAAACAAATCCAATTATGCCACAGTTATAATGGCAGGCTCAAAGATAAAATGACTAAAGCAAAAATTTGATCTTACTGATTTTAATGGAGTGAATTATCAGTAGGATATGGTAGGTTTTAAACAGAGCATAAATTGGGTTTAACAATGTAATAACCTTAAGAAACACATTCTTAAAACCATCACATGTGATTCTAAACTTCAATATCTTTTTTAGATACTTTATACTGTGAAAATTTGTAAAATGACTAAAAGATTAGTCGCTCTTCAGATTGGGAAGGCCTTCTTTCTTTGATAGAAAATAAAAATTCTTAGGTTAATATCAAGAATTAGATGATCTCTGAGCGATTCCTGCGACAAATTTCTGGCATAGAAAATTATAAACTAATTAAAATAATTAATTATATACATATTAATTTTTCCTTTACTTAACATAGATATATTTTACAAAAATAATATTATGGGGGATGAGTGTTTGGATCCACCTTAGAGCACAGCTAGGTAAAGAAAATATCAAAATTTAAAAAAATACATATTAATTTTTAATTTACTTAACATAGATACATTTTACAAAAATAATATTATGGGGGATGAGTGTTTGTATCCACCTTAGAGCACAGCTAGGTACAGAAAATATCAAAATTAAAATGTTAGTATAAGCAGATATTGGAGTACTAAAATGAGTGTATGCACATACACATAGAGGGACTGCAAGGGAGTATGCCTGTCTCTCAACGCCCCTGAGAAAGTTTTGAACATACTCCAGTAAAGTAAAGCAGAAAATTGGCAAAATATTTTAATTTCAGATTTATTACAGTACATTTTTATTTCATTGTATGATGTAATGCTAATCATGGAATATAACATACATTAAGATAAATATATCACTTAAGAGGACTTGACTTAATGGTATTTGTGAAAATAATTTTTTGTATAAAAATAAATGAGACAAATAGCAATATGGGTGGGGGATTATATTTCCCTGGCAAAAAGTCAGTAATTCTATTTGTCCCATTCATTTGCTAAAATACTTGCAAATGGAATGCTGCATGATGGTCTTTCAATATCATGATTATTTTCATTCAAATTTTTCTCAGGTAGTTGGTAATACCAAAACTGGATGAGATTATCTGGAAGTACTAGTAAATATCAGAATTGTGTTTAATTGAGAAGTTTAGTGAAATGGGTGACAGCTCTACTTCATATTATGCAATTTTCAATAACAGATCCAGCAGTTACCCTTCCAGTGGAGGTGGGAAAGATCAAATTTACTCCGAATATTTTGTAAGAGTTATAGCATAGTTTTCTTGAAAAATATATTCCATTAGCATGAAAAGCCATTTCTGTCAAAAGTTCATTTCAGCATGGGGATTCACCAAGGGTATAGGTCTGTGATTTCTTGGACTTTGCAGAAGAATGGCATAGGTGTGAGGAGCATCATACTCCTCCATTTCAACTATTGTAGTAGCATACAATTATTTTTATTTCTTTTTTGTTGGTAGTACTGTTGTCGTCTTTTGTTAGTGCTATTCATCCTAGTCCTTTTCACTTGAATAAATATGTTTGATTAATATTAATACTTATTTTCTCATATTATATCATGATTTGTGCTAAACATTATATGGTATTGATTAATATTAACTGTCACAATATACCCAAAGCATATTCTAGAGCAGGGATGAGTAGGCCTGCAATCAGAAACCAGCTCTCACATTTTTGATACAAACAGATGCATAGAATAGTACTAAAGCTTGCCAAATATTGGATATCAAATAGTGAAGAAAAATTACAACAATTCTGAGAGTTAAAATATTCCTAAGTATTACATTGAAGGACATCCAAAGAAAGTTACATTTACCCAAAGATGTCCTTACAATAGAAAATATGAAGAATGGCTAATAAAACTATAGAAGCTAAATAACTATTTTGAACAACTGAATTCAAAACATTAAGCTTGTTTTGTTAGGGTTTTCACCCCTACTCTCTCATATGGATCTTAGCTTCAACAAGCTTACTAGGGAGTTTCGTGCCAGCTTCGGTGCTTGGCCCCAGCCAGCATTTCTTATGATAAGTTACTGAATGTCCCTGAAGCAACACGACACAGAATAGTTATATGTTGATCAGTGTAAAATCAAAGGTTAAAGCTCTTGAACTATATTATAGAGATGCCTATAGAATGGCGGACAGAGTCATTAAGGAAACCATGTCATTGAAAATTTTGGTTTTGGGAAGGGGGGTCAACAAATTAAAATATGGAGTGGGTTAAAAAATATTTACAAGTTAAAGAATATTTTTTTTGAGAATTTGCATATTCCATTTTTAAAATGTTGTATTTTGTAAAACATATTGACAAAATAATAAATTTAAATTCATGTGCTCAAAACAGATAAAGAAATCATAATAAATCATACCATTTTGAGAAATATCACTAAAGAAGCAAGCAAAAGCATGGGATAAGGGCAGTGAAGTCGCACCTTACAAAAAAGACCAAGGACTCATTGCACTTGTGTGAACCAATAAGTGATAATTGATACTTTCCTCACTTTCTTGCAATGGTATGATATTACACAATCTCGTCCAATGAAATATGTTTTATTTTATTGATTGATGACTGTCAATCTTTTGTGTAGAGTTTAACAGATCTAGTACTTTAGATTGCTGTGGTTGATACAGGTGGAAGTGTTTTCTAAATTAAAGTGCTTCACATGATTTATTCAAAATTAATATATGTATTTCATCTTTTCTTAAGTTTTTGTGAAATCTTATAGTATATCGCATTTCTTATTAGTTATGCCTATAAAAAGGATCACAGTACAAATATAATTGCCATGAATTATTGTGTAATGCAATTGTTGGACCTGAAAAGTGGACAGAACATTACCTCCCAAAAACATACTTTAATTTTAAAAATAAACTTTCATTTACATTTAAAATAATTTTAGTACAGAACATGTGGATTTTTGAAGCCATAATCTGGAAAACTGTCTGCTTGCCCTGAATTTCTTGTAAGGTCAACAAGATGCCAAAGCATCTAGTTTTCATGTTGATCACTTTTTGTTTGAGCATGAACCAAGAAATGTGTTATTTCTATTCCAATAGTGAGTGAATGTTCTTAGAAAAGTGCTTTTGCTACCCCTCTCTCTCAAATGCTACTATTTAAGGCCATTGAGCAATAACAATGGCAGATCTCTTTATTCTCTTATCTTACTTTTTTATATCCTTCAAGTGAAGAAGGAAAAGAGGTTTATCCTTGGAAATAATACCACACAACTTAAGATATGACCTTAAAATCTGAATACAACATATAGGTTTGCAGATTTTGTGTGAACAAACTGAATATGTTTCTTCAAAATTTTTAACATTTTAACTCAACATTCTGCCATTTCCTCATTTTTAGTTGTAGAAAATTTAACTCCTCATTATTTACATAATTTCGTTTGATTTATCTTTAGCTTTATGGATATTGATATTAACATCATCATCATCATCTTTATTATTGTTATTATTATTATCATTACTTATTTTATTTTTGTATCACTCATTATTCTATTATTTATAGTTTTATAAATTTCCTTTATTATATTTATTATTTACTTTATTAAAATATAAAAAATAAAGCGGTGAAGTTTTTTTTTTGCAGGGGAATGTACGTGTTACAAATTTTGGGGTGGGGTGTGTCATAGGGTTTAGGGGGAGATACCCCTGTGTATTAAGGAACTTAACAGACAGACAAAATTCAGAAATCGCAGAGCTGAAATACTGGTGACAAATGCTATCGCGGCTTGTAAATACACTGTGCGCCAAAATTAGCAGTGCAGTAACTACACTGCTTCATAACTTCTATGTTTTAAAATGTTCCAGAGTGAAATCTGTGGCAAGAAAGCTCCTGTCATTGGAAAATGTTACACTATCATTGGAAAATGTCAGTACTACCCCATTCACGCTGGGACTAAAGTGAAGTGAGATGCAAATTTCGAGAAAAACAAGCAAAATAATTATATTTCAAGATGCCAGGGAGAGCTAGTCTCACATATGCAGAGTCAATAATGTCCACTCTGAAAGCTGAGATAAAAAAAGTTACCCACCTCTGAGACCCATCCCAATCCCTTCACTTTCTCTCAAGAGTGTTAGTTTCAGATGGTCAAGAGAAGCAGGATAGTGTGTGCTTGTCCAAGGAACATGGTTTACATGTTTTTTCGTCAATGGGAGAAACCCACTGCAAGATACCCCCTTTAACACCTTTTCAGGGCTCTAATGACCTTGATGTCGGCGAGCCGTAAAGCCCCAATAAAAAGCCCCTTCTGGAAAATTGGGATTTTCTCACGTTTAAATCGATTAATTCGTGATAAAAAGCATTACATTTGGTGTTATGGTACATTTGGTGGTGGTTTGGTACATTTGGTGAATTTCAGTACCTTCATCTAACCATCCCCATTGAGGGGGTGTCCACCCCCACCCCTTTCCTGAGAGACCGCGGAAAAATGTTTTATGTGAAGAAGATGGGGAATTGCTCGGCGTATTAACAAACAAAAGATAAGATAATCACTCCTAAAGTTTTCCCTTCTTTAATAAAAAAAATAGACAAGAGTGCCATCTTGCACACTTAAGTTCAACACTTTTTTTACAGAACGGACGGTTGTAGCATTGCGTCTTCCTCGCTGTAAGAACCCAACTACCTTACTGCAATCTACATATGACTTACAGATTTTTTTATTACCATCAGGGTGGGGTACACATTCACCGAGGCGACGATGAGCCATTCTGAAGAATTATCGCTCGTGTCGTGGTGGGTAGCCTTTATATATGCATCCCTTTCGAAGTACTAAGTGTAAAGGGTTTCATCACATTCTGAATCACGAAACATGACAGTAACAATTGCAAATGACAAGCGACTGTCACAAAACCATCACAATTCCCTTCTTAAGTACATAAAGTCATTTTAAGATACTTAGCTCTTGCTAATTTCTTGAAGTGTGATATTTTCGATTGCTTTTCTCGAAATTTGCATTACACTTCACTCTAAGGGCATCCCTGCGTGAAAGGGGAGGTACAGATAATTTCCAATGGTGGAGTGTCTTAATAATACACGGGAGCCATCTCGCCCCAAACTTCACTCGGAAACATTTTATGCGCAGTGTAAATAGATCTAATACAATGCTTTCTTCTGGAGAAAATAGTGAAACGGTATTCAAGATTTATTTTCACTTTTTCAAATTTCTCGTTTATTTATCTACTAAAGCAATGTACATTTCACATTCCAAGTCTGCATGACTTTTGGAAATGGGTTGGAATTTGTAAACATCAGTGAGTGAGTGAGTGAGATACACATTCGAGCTTACAAAGTTTATAACTCGATGTTTTATGGGCGCTAATAACCTTGCTGTTGACGAGCCCTTAAAACCCCACAACATAAAAAAAAATCGCTTTTTGGGACGAATCTCCAGTGAGCTCGATAAAGCGAAGGTATTGTTCATCGCGACACTCCTCGGACTCGTCTTCACTCCAACAAGGTTCCAGAGCGTCTATTAAGCAGCTTCACTCCGAGGATTTCATCTCACAGGTGCATAGCGACTAGAGGGATGACATGGGTGAATGACATATCTTTGTTTTGCAAGCGTATTCCCTACACTAATAACAGGTAGGTTCAGAAATACGCCTCACTTCAAGAGAGTGGAAGAAAAGGGTGAGAGGGGTGGTCTTCAGATGTGGGTGATTTTTTAAATTCAGCATCTCCAGAGGCCATTATCGAGTCAGTACATGCGAGAATAGTGCGGACAAAAATCTCGATGTGATATTTTTGCTTTTTTCGTGAAATTTTCACATCTCCACACTCTAAGGGTGTCCAGACCATAAGTGAAAGCACAAAAACCTCCCGATAAAGGATCGTCGAAAATACATGGGAACACCCTCATCCCTAATTCACGTTTATACATTTCAAAACTTAAAAGAAGGAAGTGCGCCACTAGTAAACATGGTCATAGTGGTGGCCATGTGTTACCGCCAAACGGCAATTGTTGGCTAGTTGATCAATGACTCGGCCATTGGTGGCCACTTAAAGTGATTTCAATCTCCCGTACATCAATTATGAGAAAATCTTTATTCCTGTCCAAGAGTTTCTCTATTCGCAGTAGAAGACATAGTTAATATATGCAACAGCAGAGCTGTTGATTCGGGTGATTTAACGCCGAAAATAAACAATACGCTTCAGATAAAAAGCAAATCCGAAAAACACAATGCTTAACTTATGTCAGTACATCCACTAATCTTCAGAACGAATAACTCAAGATGATTCATCACTTTTCTAGAAATTCAAGGAAAAACGTGTTGGCGAAATTATAATAATGTGCACTTAAAAAAATTGCATTTGATTTGAAAAGGAGTGTCAATTTTTCCAATGATGTGTATATTTATTGCTTCCATATTGTACTTATTTATTGTGCTTCCATTGTCGGTATGGAGTCAGTGTGGCTCAGTGATGCACTTAGTTGCTGGCTGGACGGGTTTCGATCACACCTCAACATCTAGACTGACTCCCAGGTCTACTCAGTCTGCTATACAATGAGTACCAGGGCCTATCCTGGGGTCAAACCGGTCGGAGCGAGGTGCTGGTCATATCTCCTCCTTGTACCGAGGCCAAGAAAATGCGGAGTTCTACCCTCCTCGAACCCCTTGGGCACCTTCGGGGCCTGTAGTGAGATAGTTTGACTTTTGTCCTTTGTCGGTAGCTTCAGGTGAGCGATTTAATGAACTGGGATTGGTAAAAAATCACATATGATCTACCACAAATGGAGTTAGACGAAACCATTTGTGTTGACTTGACTGAAAATGAATCGTTCGACAAAATTATTTACGTACTCGCGTAAATGAAAGAAAAAAATAACATTGAATCAATAATTTAAAAACATATTTTACTTTCCTCATGTTTAAACGTAATATAAATATCAAACTGAATTCTTTAATGTAACAAATACAAATAAAGTTTCAGGTGCTGAAGGATTCGTTTAGATGGTATTAACTCTAGTAAAAATGGCCATTGGGTGGCCCATCAGTTATCTCCGTTTTCAAAAGGCCACTCGAAATGGTTTTTTGAAGCTAACTGATGGCCACTCAACGGACATTTTTACTACAGAAAAACTGAGCAGAGTTTAAAAGTTCTCTTAGGCATAAATGTTTTCAACCAAGTTATGCTAAATACTTACCAAATAGCTCAACCACTCTTAATGCCCATTTTACGAGTTACTAGGTATTGAATTTCCACTAGAGGGTTTGTTAAACAAACAGTTACTGAAATATTTTTATACACCCACTGGTGGGGAGCAGAGATGAAAGATTTGGAAGAAAGGGAACGAGAGATCCTAAATTCAAAACTACTTCAGGTCTCTTAAAGTCTCTGCTTCTTCCTAACTTAGTTCAAAATGACTACAGCTGATTGTCTATTAAAGAGATATGAGGGGTGAAAATTCTCGTATAATTTGTCTTACCCAATATGAATAATGTGTATTTAAGTGTATGTGTTGCCGTTACTTTGATAAACGAGAGTAGTATGCATAATAACCAGTTATTATTATGCCTAAATAATAACTAAAGTTTATATTAAAGAATTAATCCAATAACGTCTATAATGATTACTATCCAGCTTATAGTGCGACAAATCTATAAGAATGAATAATATTATAGTTTTACTTCGAATAATTTCTAGAACTATCTTGTTAGTATGATAAAATGGGAAAGTAATAGAGGATCGTGAAGAGGAAGGTGGACAAACACGAGATGAAGATAGTGCTGTACAGGGCACTTCCAGGGAAAATCAACATCAGAAATAAAATAATTCTTTTAATGCGTGGTGACTATAATTCCTTTCTTTATGACAGTGAGATTTTTCTGTATTCAACACAGGCATAGTTGTTTTGACTCTCTGAGTCACCTCATCCCGACAGTTATTTCCTTCGGGTTCTTTGCGACGCGCACACCGGTAATGCGAACGTCGAAGTTGCCAAGAGCAGGTAGACGTCACAGCGGCTACGTCGGTTCTACGCACGCTTAAATACGACTTGGACAAAATGGAATTGAAGCGATGGACCCTTGTAATGACTTATCCAAGATATATCATAGATCTAGATTGGATCACTCAACACCCCTCCCGGACGTGGTCGAACGCGCCGAAGTGGGCTCCTCTTGTTCGTCTGAGCAGGTATTGAATTACATAATCGTGTCGATGCTCTAAGTACATGTACTCAATTTTTACACTTGTTGGCGTGATTTCAAGCTCAGGTGTCAGAGTGGTGTGACAGAATTGATCTAATATACGTCTTTCGATGTTATTATTGGTTTGTATGACTAATTGAGAAAAAATTCGAATAAAGACTAATGTCATCTACATTATCTGCTTAATACAGTAAATGTGCTCATATTATAATCATGTAATAGAACAGGTAAGTTTTACCACTGATAACAAAAAGGTCTTCATTATTTCTTTGAAATTTTCACATTTAAAAGGAAAGTAGAAGAAACTATCTCTTGCAAAAATTAATATCAAAATTCCATCGTATCATACTAAAGCCCCTGTTGCTCTTTAAATTCCGATGACTACACGCACTCAGCCTTGCACACACAAATTTCTGAAGTACAGAGAAGTGAAGACTTCTCTTCCGACATTTTTTTCAACGGGATACGGAAATAGAAGCATTCAAAATTGACTCTTAGCTACTTCTATAGCTAAAACGATTGTAATTGTTAATGTAGCCTATTGAGACACGAATCCGCTAACTGATAAGGTGGGCATTTTCTTCAGTTTCTTGAAATGCCACATCTTACGTTCAGTCGTATAACGAATCTCATCCTAACTATTAAGAAATCCATCCAAGTCTTATAAAAACTTTGAACATTAAATAATAAAAAATATAAATCGAAATTCGAAAAAATCGCTCGTATGTGTACTTGGAATCACCCTGGATAACGAGGGAGCCGAATTACGAAGTCATAATTCTTTCGTTCACTGCGCTTCGCAATTGACAATGAAAAATTACATTAAATAAATTTCTCACGTTCCTCAAACGTTAAAATACGTGTTTTACCAGTTTTTTGAATTATTAAATCACAATCGCAGAAGTCGAATTTTTATGAAGCCTTCTGTGGACGTGGGTGATGTGGTTTTGTGAGCTGGCCGTGCAAGAGCAGATTTGGATCAATTTCACCCATATTTGACATATATGGTCCATAAACTGAATTAACCCTGCGTTGCACAGGGTTATGGATTGGTTTTTTTTTTGGTTGGGGCTTTAGGGCTCGTCAACATCGAGGTCATTAGAGCCCATTATGGATTGGTAGTACAGTTAAGTCAATATGGGTGGCCGGAAGACGGTAAGACTCGTTTTTAGACTGAAAGACCAGCTGACATGATCAAAGATGCAGGTGTAACCATTCTTAGGAACCAAGCATGGTTGTACCAGCATCACTTTGGAAAGAAGTATTAACTCTGTTACATAAAGGTCATTGGAGAATTGCCTTGGCCAAGCAGCTAGCACGTAAGGATTGTTGTCGGGTAGGAATTGACAAAGACATAGAGAATACAATGAAGGTTTGTGAGGCGTGACAAGGATTTCAAAAATACCCAAAGAAGGACTGGATATTGCGGTCGGAAGCAGATGACTGGAAACGGCTGCATCTGGATTTTACCGTCCCCCACCCCAACACATAAGGCTAATAGTTATTGTTGCGTATTTAAAATTCTCATATGTCCCTCAGATGTCTAGAGCTAACGTTTCATCCTAATTTTTAAGACGTAAATGCAATGTTCGAGACATGTCTGTTGCTCCTCCTAGAGACCTTAGCGAGAGAGAACCGACAGCCATGTTCACAATTTTAGAGTCCGTAATTTCTCAGCTCTATTTACTATTCAAACTATCTTAGCCCCTGTGGCGTCAGTTGTCACTCGATGCTTGTCTCTTGTTAGTGGAGGAAGGGGAATGGGAGGAAGACACGTCACAAGTAGACCCAACAACCTTATGCGCCGGTTGTCCGGAGGGGAAAACGATGAGATATTTTTGTCTCTCGCAATCGTCTTAGGTGGGGGAACTCGATTCCCTCACTGACTGCTGCTCACAAGTCGTTGCACAGTAACACCTTACCCCTTCAAGCAGATGTGCAGGCGAGAGGGCGACATCTCTCAGTATCTTGTCTCGTGTTATCAACAACAATCTGGAGCAGAGACGATTGCCTCTATTTATATTTAACACTATGGTCACAATTATGTGACCAACTACAGCTGTTTGAAAACACTAAGACACTGATCTCTGACATGTGTCATCAGCACCGTCCCACACAGACTATACAGGTTGGTGCAGCCAGAACTTTCAGAACAGCAGATGCAACTACTTTAGCTAGAAGAATAGTCGCACCTACCAGAGTTGCAAATGCGAACATTACATCCAGAGGAGCAGATGTAGCCAGCACAGCCGGAACTCGTGGATCAGCGGATACACTCAACCACAACTCGGGCAACTAGAGAACCCGGGGTAGCAACCACTACATATGCAGACGGAACTCACTACACAAGTGGAGCAGCTGGAAGGAGAACAGCTGGTGCAATAAAAGATTCCATACGGTTGGCCGCAGGTAGATAAACCTTCAGTAACAGAAGACAACGATGATCGAGCGTTGGTGGTAGCTAACAGTTAAAGCGGTGTCCATACTACACAAACTTCATGTTCAAACGGATACCTGCAGACTTCAAATAGACGCCGCATCGTACCGACATCAAACAGTTTTCTGGCAAACTAAAACCCATTCTCCTTTTCCGAGGTCTTAAGCATAAGATGAGGGATGCGTCACCAATAAGGCAGTAGTGTACAAAAAGCATACATTAATTTCTTAACTAATATTTAATTATTACTACTACTTTAATACAATGCAGAGTGCACAAAAATTTTTCTTCCGTGATGCTGAGTCTCTAGAAAAATGAAAAGCATCTATATTGCAGTTGTTGTATTTGTAAATGGGAAAAGTAGCATGCTATTGAAGATTATCTACATGGAGAGATAGGAGTTAGGTCATTGTTAGTAGGTGGGCCGGTTAGCTGGGTTTACCAACAACTTGGCCCACGTTAGTAGAAGTAGAGTTATTGATACTAGGAGGAGCCGGATACAGGAAGGAAGGTGCGCTTTTCAGTAGTCACAGGTATATGAAGTGGGACATTAATGTGAAAAGCTACAAATTTTCTGGACCCATCGATAATCGAATCCGGGATGACTTGGTGATAAGCGATACTACCACCTGCGCCACCGGTGGGGCATCTATATTAAATCATACTCATCCGCCAATTGGAAGAGAATGTCCAGATCAGGAAAGTTCTTGCATTAAGTTATTCCTGTAAAAAAATAATTCATCAGACTGAATAATTTTTACTTTTTGTTAAACATCCCATTAATACGCGATTAAAACAATGAAATAACTGAAAACAAAACATAAAAATCTTGGTTTAGAATTATCGCTTACTAGTTGTGTTTAGACTCATTTCTATGATTTGTAATATTCAAATATCAGAAAAAAAATCTTTGGAAAAGTTATGAATGTAAGATATCGATATTTTCAAAAGTCGGCAGACACCACTGCCTAATTGTTGACGCATCGTAAGTTATCCTACCTTGCCTGTCACCCCGATAAAAAGAGAAAGGATAAAGCCAGCCATAATAGTTTACGTCGTTCGGACACGATGCGGCGTCTCTTCGTAATCTCCAGATAGCGGTTTGAACTTGATACTGCGTAGACAGGCACCAAGTTAGCATCACATCCCAACCAACAAGGTACATCGGCGCTTCAAATGGTGCAACGTGCAATTTCTTCCTCAATTTTAGAGAGCGTGTGACTACATGTCGCAAATTAGAATTCCACGGCACGTGGAGCAAGTGACCGCATCCGAGTCAGCTGCCACTTGTCGCTGAACAGCGCCTCCCCTTGCTACCACCTCCGTCGGCTGTATCCCCTCATGTTCGAGCGTATAAATAGTGGAACGCGGAATCTACACGGCAGAGAAGAGGCCGCCGACGATTTGTCACGATACCACGCCACGTGTCAACGGGGTTAGTGAGAACCTGGACCTGACCTGGACGCCAACCGCATCTGTAGCCTCTGCGCTCAACCTAGAACGGTTGTCTGAGACCCCAACCCTCTTACGTAGGGGTAGTAGTCTCACGTACACGATATTTATTAATTTCAAATCTTGAGTCGTTTAAATACTTACGACTTATTAGCAAAATTTTCCGAATAATTGATTTTTGAGCACAGTACGTAGTTAATTAACTGTCATATTGTAGACTACTTTTATATCGTAACAAGTCATTTTCATTTTAAGAGACGTATGCCATGATTTCGCCTTCAGGTACAATAACTACTACTGCTACCCGCCACTGATGGGGTGGCCCCTTGACCGCTCACCAAGAGTACATTAGTTTAGTCTTCCACGTGGTCATAACACAGTTCTGAACTGCTTTTTAACGATTTACTTTGTAACTAAGTATCTCCTACTAGTTATATAAATTGGAAGTGTTTGCTCTAAGCAGAGGTCCACGTTTGATACTAGATTATCTCTCATTACTAAATTTACTGAAGAAAAAGTTTGCAACATGTAGAAGGCTTATATAGGACACGTCCTAGGTACTCTCAAGTTGTGCATACGTGTAGAGCTTTATGGGACTTCCACGTTATATATAGAGATAGATCGGCCTCCACGACGAAGTAAAAACACATTTTCAAAAGTAGTATGAAAGGCTGGCAGAAGTAGGGCACACATCAAGTTGAATGATTTCACATTCTTGCATGCATTTGAGGCGTCCCACCCGTGGCTCAGGCGGTAGTGTTGTCGCTCATCACAATCATCCCGGGTCGACAACCTTAGGGGCCAGAAAATATGTAGCTTCTCACATTAATGTCCCAGTTCATATAGCTGTGGCTGGAAAACTAACTCTCCTTCCCATATCCATCTCCTCCTAGTATCAACTACTCTTAACTATTACTAACAACTCCTTGCTCTGCCCTGCAGGTCAAGTTGGGAAACCTAGCTAAGCAGCCCACTTACTAACAATAGCCTACTGCCCAACTCCCATCGCTCCATGTAGATAAGCTTCAATAGCATGCTACATTTCCCATTTACAAATACAACAAAAAATGAATTTGAGACATCAAATTTACTCCTTGAAGCAAGAAAACTGGATGGTGGTGTCTACCATGACAAGTCAGATTTGAGAGCATATTCTACCAAGAAACATCACAAAATTTTCAATTTGATTTATGAAAATAATTTTCTAACAGTAAGAGCAATCCAGGGCCACAGCTATTGAAACTGAGGTGACACTCAATCCAAACTTCCTTTTTCTAAAATTTTCAAATAGAAGATGACTAAGATAGATGCCACTTATTTTGGGTGGAAGTGAAAAGCTGGCGGGTTTAGGAGGAAGGGTAAAAAAATAACTGAAAATATTTTATTTATTTCAATCATACAAAAATAAAAAAAAGAAATAAAATACATTCTTTGGCGTAGCGAAGGTAGCAGAAATCTATGCAACAGCAGTGATTACAGAGATAGTCTTCAATTATTTCTTTTTTTATTAGTAAGTAATATTTCTAAAATAAATACACTGAAGATGGTTTTCTCTAATATAACTTCATAATCTATTGCACAATGAGTTTACCCACTATAAAACTAAAAGTAAAATTTGTAAGTAAATTTTGTTTTAAATATTGAAAATACTTTAGAGAAATTTCTGAAGTGTTAAAGGCAAACTTTAGTACATGCCATATTTTCGACATTTTAAGTTTTAAAAAATCACTCAAAATGCAACTGGATGAAATACATATTTAAAAACTACTAGATAACAGAAGAGTATCATGAGAAAAAATAAAAAAGGTAAGATGAAAAAACTTATCTTCACTTTAACTCTAGTCTAAAATAAGTCAAGAATACAACCAAGATGTAGCAACTAACTTGATGAAAAATTTAGGTCAATTAAACTTTATTGACATAAATAAATAATAATTTCCAACTTTACAAATAATCACTATTACCCACACCATGTAATTAGATGTCTACAAGTTTCTCGAAAGATAGAAACAAGAATTTTTCCCATGTAAAATGTAAAAGAAAAATTAAACTTTTAGGAGAAACCACTACATGACACAAATATAATTCATGGAAAATAGTTATTACTGTTTTCATAATGATTACGAAATAAGGAATGTTAAATTCTTACATTTGAAAAGATCACCATTGTTTCCCCAATTGGGAACATATTTTGTTTACTTCACCTTCTTCAGCAGCATTTAACAGATTCCTCTATGTGACTAATAAGATTCTAATGATCACTACACGATCTCAAGAGAGAACATTGATGAAGTTAGAATAATATTGCAAAAACATGTTCCAATTACCAAAATAGTAAATAAGTTTTCAAATGAAATTATTTCATTTACTTAATCAACTTTATTGTGATGATTTCATTAATAATATAACATGGAGAAAAATATGATTGAAAAGAGATTAATATTCTTTTAAAAGAAACCTTGAAATATGAAAACGCTTGAAGTATGTCATGTTAATATTCACCCACTACACAATGTTAAAACAACAAATAGAAAATATATACTATGAATTAAAGAATTAGTGTATAAAAGCTCATCACATACGTTATGATACATGCTTTCAGGTAAGAATGAGAGAGAGCTTGAAATGTAAAATAATGTTATATATATCACAGCTGACTGAAGAACTTTCCTCTCCTGTGGGATCTGCAAAAAGAGAAACTATTCACTAACTATAACAGTCACATCACTTTCTTGCATAAAACGTATCTCGCAATAAATTATTTCTCACTGTCATCACTATAAACACCCTTCTGTACACTTCACAAAGTACTTCTTTTACCATAATTGGAAAAGAAATGTATTAGAAGAAATAAGTTAAATCGCTTCTTAAAACTAAATTGACAGAATTACTAAGGCAACAACAAAAAGTCAGATCCAGCAGAGGATTAGTGCTTGTCATGTGGGTGTTAGTTCACTAAAGCAATAGAAACATCAAATATCCTGCAGGCCAAGTCAATTGCATCTAGAAATGAGAATTAATGAAAACATTTAAGAACACATTTAAGTGTTGGATCTTCATTCCCTGCAACATTCAAAAAATTAATAACTTACTTGAAAGTTCCAACTGGAGTGGTGAAGAAACCAGTTCTTTGAATTGAAGAAGAAGAAGGATTACGTATTGCATATCCAGTTGTTTCTGGGGTTCTATTCTCACATAATGGTGTTCCATATGATGAATTGACATGACATGCCCAATAACTAGAAGGAGTTTTCAACATTAATTGCATTACAGCAACTTGCTTAACAGTTTCTATCATCATTGCTTGTGGATCTGAATTAGCAGATGAATACCCAACAATAGTAGGACCAAATACTTTTGCCAAATTATCTACTGGCATTTTACATTCAGGGCATTCTGATATTCTGAAAATAATTAATTATGCTAGAAACATGTTGATATTAAAAAAGATATATATTCCATACATTGTCCAGTACAGCAAAAAATTATACCTCTGTAAGTGCAAAATCATGAAAGCTAAAGTATCTCTGTTTGGTCGAGGCAAATCAGCTACTACTTGGTACATGTGAGCTTGTTGATCAGATTCTTCAGATGGTTCTATACACCGGAAAAAATCAGAAACCAAAGACGGCGTCACCAATGGTTCACGAAGAGATCGAAGGAAGTCTTTCACAGCACCACATATTACATGAATATCAACATTGGACAAATTAGGTGCCCCTCGACCACGTAAAAACTTCTCCTTCAACATCTTAACATCACGTTCTGAACCAGATACCCTATAAATACCAACTTCTTTCAAACCACGGGCTTCAATTTCATTAATGCAATGAACAATGAGGGCAGGTATCATAGGTGGCACAGAAGGTGTGTAATCAGATATCACACTCTGAAAAATAAAATAAAAATTCCAGAATAATAACCATACCACAGCAGCGAGGAATCAATTGACGAGTTCTCAGCGGAAAATTCAAGCATCTTACACTATACACAATGAGAACCAACCTGTATTCACAGTTCTTTATGATGTGAATATATATACATCTTCCTTAACAACTTAATCATATTTCAAAATCAATCTTTTCTAACATTTCACTTACAAATTATGAGATATGGAAGAACAGTAGTGATATAATAGAAAATGAAATATATGAGTTTGTAAGAGACAGTTAATTAAGTTTCTGTGAAATATCTCATTTTTTGTACATTGTTGCATATGTCACTGAGCCTTGGGACCTCTTATATTGTCCACCACAAGAGGGTCTATCATAAACAGGTTCCACAGTAACTAACAATGCTATAAGAGGGTAAAATTTGTAAATGATCACATAATACTATTTATGTAATATAAATTATCAATATTATCCCATTTTCAGAACATATATAACTTTGGAGATAATAAAATGACATAATAGATTTTAAATAAATTCACACACTTGAAATAACATGTCAAATAGTAAAAGCGTTGAGACAGTAGGAAAAGATTTGTAATCAACAAGTCATAGTAATTTCAGTTCCAATGTTAAATTTAATACAAATTTAAAAATAAATCATGCAGAAAAAGTATACACACCAATTGTCCCTTTGCCGTTGGTGTACAAGTAGCAGGCACACAGGGTAATGGAAGTTTTTCTTTACATTCTAGATGCACTGTGGCCCTGCAATCACGGCATTTTGCAGCAATCTTCCCAAATTTAAATCTCTTGCCACAAGGTTCACATATGTCAGCTTTTATCATTGTTTTTTGACAAAAGATATGAGCCCTATAGTTTAATTTGTCACGAGCCATAATATTAATGCCAGAATAAAACGTTCTTCCAGTTGGAGGTTCTTTACAACATATCATGCTTTCTTCAGATTCTGCATAACAAAAGTAAATAGCTAAAACTGCATCATATCAACAAGGTTGTCACAAATTTCTGTTTTCAAATTTAAAATGGCCTCAGATTACTAAAGATGATATCACACAGGTTAGGGGAGAACAGGCAACTCTGACCAAGTCCAAAGTAGAAATCTGTAGGGTTCTTTTAAAGGTATCCAACTCGTGGCTCAAGAGCATGGCTTTACAAAAAGAAACCAGTTTCTGTCCCTCTAATTTTACAGAGGAAATTCAAAGAAAATTACCACCAAGATTTTAGAGGGTGGGCAAGTCAAAGTTGAGTCCAGCCTGCATCTTCCACCCATCCTCTGTCATATGCCTAATATCATCATAGACCATTCAAGATATCATGTAAGTTTGAAAACTGAATCCAAACAAATTAATTAGTAATTAACAACCATGAATTAAAATCTCACCACTTGAAGGAGCTGGAGGAGCTGAAGGAATATTTGATGATTTAGGCTGCAGTGGAGTGTGTGGAGTTTGTCCATTTGTTCGAGAACTGATAGTGAGTTTTTCTTGAGATGGAAGAGTTTCAATAACAGACTTGGCAGTCACAGGGCCTGCCCTGGACATGGTTACTGTTGTAGTAGCTACGAGACATTCTTTGGAAGCCACTTGATTAGACTGTTCAGAAAAAAGCAGGAAACAACAATAAAATACTAAAATATCAAAACAACACGAAATGCAAGCAAAACATTAGCAACCTCACGAGATGGGGCAGACTGAAGAGTAGTATAACTTGACCGAGGTTTTTTAGGACCTGCTGGAGCATCTAATTGATGGGATCGCCGATGTTTCCTAAAGCCTGGACTGTGGAGACGGGAAATTTCCAATTCATCTTCAGACCTTGTGTATCCCAGTTCAGATATAAGCGAACCTGTAATTACAATAGTTTCTATAAAATAATTGAAAGAGTAAGAAATGAAACAAAGAGCATCTTCCTGCAACAAGCCTCGCAAATGCATAAAATTACATAATAAAATTTACTCACTGAAAGAATTAAAAATGCAATATATATATATATATATATATATATATATATATATATATATATAAGATGTGTATAAGAGACA
>NNCF01133806.1:81217-124143 GCA_002313205.1 Laupala kohalensis
GCCGTAACGTAAATGGGAGTAAACGTTTGCAAAATAAACGCAACGGGAAATACGTGGACTAACTGCGTTAACTAAGTTTCAGAATGCGTAACACAATTTGCTTAATTGGGAATAAGGATTGTCAACGTGACAATTCCATTTGAGGTTGTCTTGAATATTAGTATTAGTATTTTATTTCAGATTACAGTTTTACAAGGTCCAATAGATGGAGTACCTCAACCTACAGGGGATTACAAAATCCGTGCGTAGGTCTGATGGTTAGATAATTCATCATAGATTAAATTTACAATCAAAATACTCAACCATCGTACATACTCAAAAACTTTTTACACTTATACTCAAATAATGTGTGAACCTGCACACATATAACAAATTATTATCAATATAGTTATGAATTGTAGTAAAGAAAAATTAATAGTTATTTGATTCATATATACACATATACATACATACATACAAATACACACACATACACATGCATACACACTTGAGATCATAAATTCTCTTTTATCAATTTTTTTAATTTTCCTCTAATATTGCCATGGCTTATATTTAATTCCGTAAGATGATTTGGTAATTTATTAAATACAATAATAGCATTATATGTGAATGCTCTTTTTCCTACATTCAGTTTTTGTCTGGTAAGACTAAGGCTTTTATTCCTTGTTATGCTATTAGATGCCAAATATTTTCTACTTAGTAATTCATAATTATAGGTCAAAGATTCTAAATGGTAGGCTTGTTGGATGTTGAGTGGGTAGGTGACCTTTTCTTCAGAAGTAGTAGTAATGGAGGTTTTGTGTTCATTTTTCATAATTAAATCAACAACCCTACCCTGCAATTTCAATAATTTGTGATATTGTGTACTATTAGTCCCTCCCCAAAAAATGATGCCATAAGTACTGATACTGTGAAATAGACCATAATAGATCATCAATAATGCTCTCAATTTCAATACTTTTTTAAGTCTATATAAAACATACAACAGATATTTCGTTCTCTTAATGACGTAATTTATTTGTAATTCCCATTTTAAATTTTCATCTATGAGAATTCCCAAATATTTTATATGATCAACTCTCTCTAGTGCAACCTGGTTGATGCTAACTCTCAAATTATGCTTTATACTGTCACTATAATTTCCAAATTGTATGTATGTAGTTTTTTTAAAGTTAAGCGACAAACTGTTATGAAATAACCAGTAGTATATTATACTAAGGCTTTCATTAATCTGAGACTCAATCTCTTCCCAGGTTTCACCAGTACAAAATATTGCAGTATCATCTGCGTAAGAAATAATCTCCATCGGTATCGATAACAAGTCATTGATATAAATGAGAAACAGTAGTGGTCCAAGAATTGTACCTTGAGGCACCCCGATTTTCACAATCTTTGGTTCACTTCTCACATTCTGATCCAATTTTACAAATTGAGTTCTATTTGACAAGTAACTATGAATCAGTCCAAGCCCAATGCCTCTAACCCCGTATCTCTCTAATTTTTGCAATAATTGTGTATGGTTTACTGTGTCAAAGGCTTTAGCTAAATCTAGGAACACTCCTGCAATCTTAACACTATTGTCAAGGTTTTGATATAGATATTGTGCAATATGGGCGAATGCATCTTTCGACCCTTTACCCTCTATGAAACCATACTGTCTCTTACTCAAAATGCTATGTTTATCCAAGAATTTTTTTATCCTTATGTGTAATATTTTTTCAAAAATTTTACTAATATTTGGAGATTGTAAAATGATGTAATAATTCTATGAAATTATGACGACGAAAACTTGGGTGTAACAATGAGGTAGGGTTTAAATAAGTAAATAAACAAACAGACAACTTAAATGACAAATAATTTAGGATGACAACTGCAGATAAATTAATTCCACAATAACTAAGGCAATATTATGTTAGATTGTAATGAATAACTACAAAAAGATCACGAAAACAAATGGTAAAATATTGGAATAATTCTATTTACAACGACGAAACTTGAGCAGTGCAACAATAGAGTACGTTATTTGTAAGTTAATAATGATGTAATAGTATACGCACCAGAAAATCTAAATACAGCAAAATAATTAATTTTAATGCACCAAGAAGTTAAATTTATGATTCCGTTTGTACTTACGTAAACTTTATCACACCTTTGAATGAAGCACTGAATGAAAACAATATTAAATTATATTTGGTCCGTTTAGTTTGAAAACCTTAGGAAATGTTTTTAGTGTTTTTTCACTTAACACTCATACAGAACAAAGAATTTTACACTACAATGAAAGTTGGGATCTAAATACAACTACTGATCACAAAAAACTCAAAAAAATAAAATAATTATAAAGATTAAACTGAAAAATAGAGAGTTCATTCACAACCGCAGCTAACGCCAGGAGCAGGCTAGCCAATCAAGTAGTATCTCTAAATTAAATATCTTAATAGCATACCAATAAAATCTTAATAGCATACCAATAAATAGTTACATATCACTTTTTAAAAGATCTCAAATTAGTCCTAGTTATTCTAGTTAAACAATTGGAAGTATATAAACATGTAATTTTCAGAATTGAGTTAATTTTCACTAAAAGAACCAAGATAAGTAAACTGTGATACATTCCATCATTAAATAGTTAATATCAAGATGGCATAAATCACACAATGCTGCTACAAAAAATCAATTTCTAAAATCTTTAAGAATTTAACAGACAGTTAGAAAAAATAATAGTTCTCCTAGCCCTTGTCTGTCGACACACACACACACACACAAAATTTTTTTTAGATTATTCTAAAGCATATTAAATGTTATAATGTATTTGTCTGAATAAAGTTCCCACTCTTCTTCTGGGAGGCTCAAGTAAAAAGGAAAAAGAAAAGAGTAATTTTCTTTCCAATGAAAAATGCTCATCCAACATTGTATGTGAAATGGTTGGTTTTAACAAGAATAATCATAAGAATTTTAAAATCACAATATAACTGGTGCAGTTCAACTTGTATCATCACTAGATCCTCACAGACTTCAGCTTTACTTTGAATTCACGTGCTGGAGCTTTGATTTCCATGTGTCTGAGCATAACTTGGAACTCACAGTTTGAAGTTACCATCAAAGCTACTTCAATCGCCCAACTTTTGTGGTGCCGAAGAAGAACCCTTCTCTCGATACAATTGTGGGTCACTGTACGGAGATGACAACTGGTCATTTTATACTTATACTTACTTTAAAGTCGCACGATTTACTTACGCACTAGCAGCATAAATTTCTAATAACAATACCAAAATGAATGAATTATATAATGGATATTAATAGTAGCAGAATTTGAGATGTTGCTTCCATATTTCAGTCTCATTAAGAAAAGAAATTTTTACAATTTTTTTAATATATCTCTAACCAAGAAAGATATCTCTAAACCAATTTCTGGGTTCTCCGAAACTTCAGTTTCACCTGAGAATAGAGATGAAACACCTGAAAACTTATGTGAAATTTGTATTACATGATATGAATTATATGATAATAACAATCAAGAATCTTGTAATAATGTAAAAATAACTTATCTAGTAATGTATTTTGGTGTGGCTAAGGAGTGAGCACTATAAAGGCTGTATACAGATGTAAATTAAACCTAAGAATATTTCTACAAACATCACACCAGCAATGCTGCAGTTATTCAGCAAGTACTCTTCTCATTCCAGTTAGTAGTTAGCATAACAATGTGAATAGTATTAATATGTAATTAATTTTCATATGCTTTGCTTATTTTAAAAATACAAGTTTTACTTCAAAAAATGATAAAATAAAACGTTTTTAAATGCATGATTATAATTATTTCTGATAAATTATTACAGTTATATCTTTTATAAGTACTCAATCTTGGTACTCTTGAGAACATTATCTCTGTCCCTCCATCCAATACACACTGGCTTGGAGCATGTTGATCAGTATTGATGGGTTGGACTCTTACTAGTTCAGAGATAGTATATTATCCTCCATATGGTTATATTCAGAATTGAACTGCTTTTATAACATGGTTAACTAATTAAACTGTAGTAATAAATTCCATTTGAAGTCTTGATTGTTGAAATTGAAAGTACCCTAGGAGAATAAATTATAATTTGGGAGGTACATCCAGCCACCCCTGCCCCTTGCAAGTTGAAACTTCCCATGTTGAAAATGAAGTATGTTTCTGAAAGGTAATATTGACAAAGTCACTTACTTGAGGAGTTCCTCAAGATTCAATTTTAGATCCTATCCTCTTTTTTATTATACATAAATGATATGTCATCCACCACACCCGATTGTAAAATGCTTCTCTTTGCTGATGACACAAATCTACTATGTAAACACGTCAATGCGCAAAAAGCTCCATCTAACCTCTCATCTTGTTTCATTCAAATCGTCTCATATTAATACTGATAAAACAGTACCCATGTCATTTCACAAAAGTGTAATGAAATCTCTTCCTCCAACATCCCTTTTGCTAAATGGAACCAAAATCAGTCAAGGTAACAATTTTTAGGGTTTCATATTCAAGACAACCTCAAATGGAATTGCCATATTGATAATTTGAATTTCAAACTAAACAAAATGCTGTGCATTCTGAATTTTAGCCAATATTGTTAGTTAACACGTTTCTCACTGCGTGTATTTTGCAAATGTATACTCTCATTTACGGTACGACATTACCTTCTGGGGCCAATCCACTCAGAGCATTCAAGCTTTTAATATTCAAAAAGATAATAATTCGGATTGTATGTAAATCTCACCCCCGGAATTCATGTAAACCTCTATTTTCTCCCTCTCCCTTGCATATACATTTATGAAGTAGTTGTGTTTGTTAAGACAGAACTATTGAAACCCCACCCCTGCTTTAGAAGAAATAGTCTAGTTCACGAACACAACATTCGTAATAAAGCATAATTCATTGACCCCGGTGTGTCAACCACTCTTTGCCAAAGAGGCCCTTATCATTCAGGAATAATTTTGTATAATTTCCTTCCCAAAAATCTAAAAGATATAAATAAATTGTTTCTATAATGTGAAAGAATTTACAGATTTTAATAAAATAAGTTTATGAGAATTTCAATTTCCTAATAAATATTGTTTTCCACATGACTTCGGATGATGTAAGTGATGTTAATATCTCTTATACTTTATCACACCATTGTTATTGTACTCTAGATATTGATTAAATTCCTTTTTCCTTCATGTTGATTTTGCTCCCTTGGTTTATTAATAGTTATTTCTAACTGTATACAACCTTGGCTTGGTTGAGTACATTATCTCTGAAGCCCCACCCTGGCCCGGTTTTACCTCCCGGCAGTGGCAGATTTTCCTTGGGCGGGAATGTCATTAACACTTTTGTTTTATTAATCTCAAATTTTTACTGCATCTACAATTTATTTTGAATCATAATTGGATAACTAGTATTTACTAAATAATTTCTCTTGTAATGTTAAATTCGTCACTGCCCATGGGCACTTGATCGGAATTGACGTGATGGTCCCTTGCTTGTCTCCGGAGAGTAACTTAGTTTATTACCCCCCACATGGTCATACGCAGTTTGCAACTGCTTTTTTGACAATAAAGTTTATTTAATTCATTGTCCTAATAATAGAGATTTAGTAATGTGCCACTGTTTCTCAAAAGCATTACCTCAACATAAAGGTAAACACTAGTGAAGACTTCTGTAAAAGCATGACTGAACTTGTTAACTGAAAGTCTTACTTTTTTCACAATCGCCTATTAAACATGTTAATTCTTTTGCAAGGCAACAATAAGGGAAGGAAAAGTACACCCGACTTGAAATGTTGACTAGTTGATTGAATAAATAAATAAATATAGTGGCCTAAAAATGATAAGTTTGAGTAAAGAATTGTTTTGCGGAACAAATGTTATTTACACATCACCTTAAATTATCAAATGCTAATTACACAGTTGATATGTTTCAATGTTTGTATATCGCTGCCAAGTATGAAAAAGTTCCATTTTTTTTGCCTCTACTTCTGTGTGAAAGCCATCAATTAGCAATACTATTGTTTAATACTGTTATACCGATAAATTAATACATATCAAAAACCTAATAATTCCCTAAGATTACTAATAAACAACTATGACGACAAAGCACACAGTATGAGAGCAATGGTGCCTCAACATAATATTTTGTCTCATAAGAGTTGGCAAGAATAGCAAGTAACTTTGAGCTCCAATCACTGATTTAGACTAATATTTTTTATAAGGTTAAAAAATACAGTTGTGACATTATTTAAAATAGCAACAAAGCAATACTTGAAAACCAAAACAGATTACATGGTCTGTAACAAAACTTGTTATAAAAATTGACAGTATAAATTAGTATACAAATACCTCATATATGGAAAAGAAAGAAAGAGTTAAATTTTCCTCAGTTCTCACACAAATGGCATTTTTTACTTCATATCAGAAGTTCACAAAGTTGTTTCCAGATACACACAATACAACAAAAAATTTGCAATAGCTCACCAAGTCATTCACTTTGGATTCGGCAGACTTGCGCTTCTTGTTTTCCACGTCAAACATTTGTCTTGCAGTTTCAAGTTTATGTTCCAGATGTGACCTGGTAGCATTTGCATTTTGAAGTTCACACATTAAACGTTCACATTCTTTCCTGGCATCTGACAATTTTATTCTCAAGTCATCCACATTTAAAACAAATCTAAGAAATTCTGAAAGAAGTGAATGACAAAAATATTTTTAAAATTTTAAATAATTAATACCAACATATATTTTACTAAAAAAAAAGAAATTGAAGTATAAATAAGACTCGTTGATAAACAAGGGAATTAATCCTAATTTGTCAAATTTTATACAATCTGAATTTGCTGTATTCAGACAATTAACTTTGAAGATCCCCACAAAAGGATATCTTAAATAAAAAATAGTTCACCAAATCACTACTAAGACATTGTTCAATCATGACTAAGTGTGAATATATGAAGTAAAGAAAATGAAAATTGGTGTCACCCTCATGACTCACCAGGCTCCGAAGCACCATCATGCAAAACATTTGATAGGCGCACAATTTCATCATATTGTGCCAGGAGAGAGAGAGTCATTTTGTTTATACTTTTCTGAAAATAAAATCAGAGTTAAAAATAATAATGAGATCATAATTAATGTAAAATGATGCAACTTATGAATAAATCATGATCAATAAACCATACTCCTTTACATAAGTGAATGTAGTCATACCGTTCTAAATGTTAATTGTAAAATTAAGCTTCTAATTATAAGTTGGTGACGAGATGACCATAGGCTACTGGTCCAAAAACAAGATATTAATTCATTTCAAACACCATGAACCTCTTCTCAGCATATGAACTATGAAGATGAGTAGCAGCAATGGGCACTTCAAGATACAAAGAACCAAGACTTTAATACGAATGTAGTATATTCAATAACAAATGAATATTTATGAATAATATATGTATAAGTACCTTCTCAATGATCAAGTTTCAAAGTATGATCCATCAATAAAATCCTTGCTAAAGAATTTTCGCTTGCAGTATACTGAAAATATGATAAACAAGTTTCAGTTACAAGTTGAGAGCCTAGAAGTCCATAACAAATTCACCAAGAGGTCTGAATAAAACTCTATTTGCAAACTCAACACACATCCCTTATCAGCAAGCCTTATTTCCACACCCTCGCTTCATGCACAACGCAAACGTAAAAACTTAACTGACCAAATCTTTTACAGACAGCGTTCCACAGAAGAACACACAACTTTCAAATCCAACCAATTGCAAAACGGCAGACGCGCGGCAATTCGGAAAGACACGAAGGATTAACGAACTTGAACGAGGTCTCAGACAAGTTTCAGATTCACATAGATAGTGCTACAATTCGCTATGAGATGGTGCTAGTGTGTAGGCGCGATCGTGTTTAATTTAAGAAGATATAACAATAGAAGACTGTGTTGTTGTATTAGAATACGATTGACTCATTTTGATTTGAAATATTATGCCTATTGCTAATCTTTCATATATATGTTTATGAATTGACTAATGGCATCAGATTATAATTAATTCTACTGGGAGCGTAAGTATTAAATTTTCATTTTAAATACTGCCGTATTCTTTTTTGCGGAAACAATTCTCCTGAGACCATCAGTTTTCATGAAAATAAAATAACAATAATATGTTGTACTTAGAAGTAAGACACAATACATTTTATGGAAGTTTGACTTTTTACCTATAATGTCACGAATAATGACGAAATTAAATTTATCTCAAAGATTCTTTTGATATTTTTATTCCAAAATATTCATTTTATTTAAAGTTCAGCTATTTTTAGTATTTGTAAATGGTGTAATTCTCATTGTTCTTGCAGTTTTAACAATGTGACCTTTTGTTTACTGAATTTCACCCATTATTAACTTGGTGGGTGGGGGTGTTCTAGACTAAAAAAGAGCTACTGATTATTTTGTTATATCTCAGTGGTGTGAGTCGAACCCAGATCGGAAGTTCGGATGATCTAGAAGGTAGTAAACTCGTCGAGTGAAAATTACATTAAATTTAATGAATAATTTTTATTGCTTTTGTTTACCCGTTTCCATTTTCCCTTTGTCACTCAATCTCTTGTTGGTTTCAGTATGGAAAAAAGTTCACTCCACTGGAAGAAAAAGTAAAGGAACTTCCCAGGGAAATCGCGTCATTCTTCAACTTACGTTTTAGTAAGTATCTGACACAAGTATTTTCACTAATCAGTGTCTAAAGACGAGCTATCTACGGTTTATTGGCCTGAAAAATACAATCTGCACTGTTGTAGAATCAGTTATTTTGAGCTAATTAATTTGAACTTATTTGGAAGTCTTCCCAACAAGATAATTTTTTTTCTGGACAATAATTTACAAATATATTACAGCCTTATAAAAAATTTACTATTTGATAAATTCGCATTATTATGTTCAATATTATGATATTGAACATAAGGGTGGGAGGTAAAATTGAAAACCAACACCATTTTATTGTATTAATTTCTCTCTCAATGTTTGTTGTATCCGAGTGTCTACCACAATATTGGTAAATCTTGAAACTTACTTTCTTGTACGGGGTCGAAGCATAAATGGGGATAACTCCTATCGTAAGTAAAGAAAACAAACATCATTCGATACATTGAATCATACTAAATCTATTACACTCATTTTTTGGATAAGAAACGTACATGTAATTTTTTGCTTAAAGTTACAAACATATTGACATTCTATTAGTATTATAACTCGCAGCCAACTTTTTATCTCATCTAGGAACTTCTGCTGAAATTTTTGAATCCGCCTCTGCCTTAGGGCCCTTGATCGGAATTGATGGGATGGTCCCTTGCTTGCTTCCGGAGAGTAAATTAGTTTTTTTTCCTCAACGTGGTCATATGCAGTTTGTACTGTTTTTTGACAATAAATTTATAAGTTACTCAGTCCATGAGAAAGAGAAGTGGTTAAGGTAAGAGAAATATAATTTCATTGCGAAAAAATGTTTCCCGTAAAATTTAGAAAGTTGACTTAAACCCATTATACCTCGACTCCCATAGAAAATAATAAGTCGCTCATGTATTAGAAGAGATGTTTCGGCTTTCCGTTAATGAGTTCAGAAGATACGAAGACCCAAACCTCTGTTTCAATGCGTTCTTGCTGATATTTTCTATTTCGTTGTATTTTATCTACGTTACGTGCAACATTTAAAATACAAAATGTACATAAACCTTTTATATAATTTATTGTTATAGATTTGGTACTGTCTTGGTTGGCATACAGTGTATCTAAATTCCATTTACAAATTCGGAGGACTTGTAGTGGTTCTAAGACGGTTAAGTAAAGGAACTCCTATCCGGAAACGTACCGTTTTCCCGCTACACGCAAAATACCACCGCACACGCTTTTTTTGGCGCCACTGATCAGGGTAGCCCATACGTCATTCACCGATCACCTGACGTCCCATGTCCACTACGTAGTGGAAGAGGACGCGACGGCGAGTACCAGGAACATAGCAGATATACTGAATGTGGATCACCAAACTGTGTAGCATGTTCTGAACGAGGAGCAGCTACACCCGTACAGGAATTCCCTTAAATCAAACTCATGTGACCCCATAGGTAGAAGTCTAGCGGGGTCAAGTCGGGAGAACATGCAGGCCAAGCAATCGAGCCAACACAACCTATCCATACCTTCATCCACAACCAATTGGACCATACCTTCTTCCTCCAAATCTCACGGGTGCCGCATACTTGCGATTCCTTGAAGGTGTGCTGCATGGGCTCTTGGACGATGTGCCACTGCATGCGCGTCGAAGGAAGTGGATTCAGCACGATTGCGCAATACCTTATTTTCACTTGCTGTTCGAGATCATCTGGACCAACGATTTGGGCAACAGTGGATAGGTTGTGGTGGCTCGATTGCTTGGCCTGCACATTCTCCCGACTTAACCCAGTTAGACTTCTACCGATGGGGTCACATGGAAAGGTTTGATTTACGTCTTCCCCGTGGCATTCGAGGAAGACATATTGGCGCGGGTTACGGCTGCGGCACATGTTGGAGAACCAGGGATTCGTGATCGTGTGTACCAGAACATGGTACGGAGGTACTGCACCTGTGTTGACGTCGATGGTCCCAACACCGAGCCCATCTTGTAAGTGAACCCAGACGACAAGCAGCGGGAGCAACCCTAGAAAGTGTGTGTGGTGTAACGGGAAAACGGTACGTTTCCGGACATGCGTTCCTTTGCTAAACTTAACCGCCTTGGTCCCCACTACAAGTCCTCAAAGTCGGTAAATAGAATTTAGATACACTCTGTGTTATATAATAATAAATAATCTACCATAGACTTAGCCGAAAATGCTCAACAGTTTTCAACGTCGTCAAAAATGGATCTTGGATAGTAAAAACGTTTGGTTGCAACTATGATAATTTATTATTGTTATATATAATTTATATGTGCCTTGCTTATATGCATTATTTGACTTCAATTACAATGCTGGAAGAGAGATTCAAAGGTAGATCATGGATATCATGAATTCCTATTATTTTTGTGACAACATTGTCGGGGTTAATGTTTATTCTTCACTGACGAAGTGTTAATATTCGAAACTGTAGAAATAGTTTATTTGATTTTGATATGTAAAATTTTCATCCCTTCATGACCAATTTGATATAAAAGTAGGTTTCATTAGTGGGGATGGGAGACTTATGTAAGGTCATGAACGTGTATGTTTTAGAAATGGCCAGAAAGGTACGAAAATTAATATTTATGTAACCTGTAACGAATCATATAAATTCAAAGCACATAAAATCGCGTAATTTAACATCCTGTATAAAAGATATCACTCGCTTAATGTAAAAAATGTAGCCTTTTTAATGTGTTTTCGCCCCAATTGATCTCAAAATAAATGTGTGGGCAGGGGTATCTGTCCCCTCCAAAACTCTGCTTCTTGTTAATTAGCATAGCATCGGAAAGATAGATACACGCAGTGGCGGATCTAGACCGTGATCAATGGGGGGCTCACTGGAGATCAAGGGGAGATCGTTTTTGTTTAAAAATTTTACAACACAAATTTTATAAATATTACCTTTAAAGAAAATGGATCAAATAAATAATTAACAATGAACAATCTAGTATTATTAATAACAAATATTATTTATTAAAGTTATTAATATGGTATTATTAATTTTATTAATTTGGTATATTAATTTTATTATTCTGGTAATAATAACAATAAAATTATATAATTAATATCAGTTATAAATAATAAGAATTAATAATGTGGTAACACTTTTACAACGTATACCATTTATCAACGTCAATTTTATCTGTTAAGAGTTCAGGTCCAATGAGCTATAGCCCCCTTAGCCCCCCCCCCCCCCCCCCNGAAGAATACCCTGAACCCCCATTCTTATTTGTTAGTTTACACCGTGATAACACAAGCCTACAAAATGAAGCTTTGTTTGGAATAAGGGAATTAAGAAAATATTGTTGTACTGAATTCGAAGATGACATTGTACTCTGCCACGTCAAGTTATTTTACAATCGCAAAACAAAGTCCAATTTCTGTTTTTTTGTGACACTATTTGCAAGGTTATTTCCTAGAAATATTGATAAAATCTAATGAAATAAATAAAAAGTCGAATAACGAATAAAAATTATTTATTGAAACATTCAAAAATATTTAAAACAAGGGAGTGAAGGAATCATAAGCAAAAATATTAGGACAAAGTTGGTGTCCTTCAAATGAACGCCTCAAGGGCTCTAATAACCTAGACGTTGGCGAGCCCTAAAGCCCCAATTAAAAAAAAAAGAACGTCTCTTGGTCTTCCGCAAAACATTTGGAGAATCCCTCTTTAAACACCAACAGTTCTGCCATCATATTCAAATTCCAGAGCCCTCAATAACGTCTTTCCATATGTTTTACCTTTGTGAAATCTACCACCTTGTTCATTACAAAATTCGTTACATTATGCTACCCCTTTGGACTCACAAAAACTGCCACATTTAAAACAACGAATCTGGACTGTTGACATAATCTTGAAGACGTTATGTAGTAAAAAACGAATGAGGAACAATAAAAGAACAGTATTCCTTCCCAAAACATGATAGAAATACTGCATACAATCTTCCTTTATATATGAACTCAAAACAAACTTTTAAAATTATTATATATTTGTATGTGATTTGTGTAGTAGTAGTGAATTTTTCAATAACATGTTTTTTGATTGAGAATTTTTTAAGCAGTTCCTAAAAATAAACTTTCCTGTACCATTACAGAAAAAGCTGAAATTTTGTAAATTTCTATGTTTTTACGATTATAAAAAATCCTTAAGCGGTTGAGAAAGACAAATATCATTTTTGAAATTAGCATACACGAAATATTATAGAACACTTACAATCTTGCTGACTTCAAAATCATGTTACCTTGTGTAATGAGCAGAGGGGAAGTTTCTTTTGTGTTAATATTATGCCCCATGCATCTTTGTTGTAATTAATAGTTCACTAAGAATGTCAATGTTGCAACGACATGTATTCAACGTGTAAATAATGCAATATTATTCCATTACACGAGAATATTGTCAATGTAATCAAATATATTTTTGTGCAGTATTTCTTATATTTCTCACATTATTTCGTCAAGTGTGTAACTGGTTACTTTTGTATGGATCCTAATGTTTCTTCACTTGCCCTAATGAATTATTCTCGGTATTATAATGACACGACCCGATGCAATGAAAATAAATACTACACGCAAACCCAAATCTGACAGCACGTTCATTCTTACCGTATAAATAGTGAACATTGAAGAACTTCTAAGGGGAGAATTTTTTAAATGCTAAAGTTAATTCGCAGAATTTAAAAGCATTTGAGTATACATAGTGCATATTTAAGCAATTCGTATGGCTTAATCACGTTCGATAAAAGTTGCAATTGAGTAGTATGTCACCTACCAAATTGTTCTAGTCTGCGCCCAACACTGTCAAGAGCTTTGTAATGTTTTTGCTTCGATGAGCTTTACAACGAGCGATTCAACCTGTTTATGTTATTTGGGATTTATATGTATATATATATATATATATATATATATATATATATATATGCGGTCTAATACCTAGATTTTCTTGGGAAGTATAAAAATATTATATATAAAAGCGACTGGTATGAGTGGAAATGTTCATATAGGATAGGGAAGTGTTTCAATACCCTTTTACCATCCTGTACCAACAAGGAGACAATGACATGAAAGTTTTGAATTATTTTCTAGACAATCTGCTTATATGTGATGTTTTTTGCTCGTTTTATGAGTAATTCAAATGTTGAATCTCATGATAGAAGGAACAGTACGAAAGGGTTGGAAGAGAAACTAATAAAGTATTCTACTAAATCACATCAATTGTTTACGTAATACTACAAGACTTTGCAAATATACACTTTATATATACTGTACATAAATATGCGTGATCGTGAAGAATATTGGTATATTGTAATGTATGCATTTATAAATGCCAGTATAAAATCTATGGTTCTTGAAGACCATCCAATAAGCTATTAGATTTCCCAAAAATGAATATTTCTCAGAATTTAAAGAGTATTCAATTTCCAAGTTTCCAGAAAAAGATGACACGTGACGGTGTGGATACAAAAGACACATTTATAAATTAAGAAACTATTCATATGTATTACATTCAATTTTCGCAGTTGTATTACATCTTTGGAGATTTACTGTAGTTCCTTTTCGGGGTTTTAATGTTTGTTTTGAATTTTGGAACATTTTGATATTAATTCCTAGATATAATCACAAACTAAGAAATTTGGAACGATTCATCAATGAAACATTCACTTTTTTTTGCACATTATACGCATCAATAATATAAATTGCCAAATTTTGAAGGGAAATATCTTCCGATTTGGGGAAGACGTTGCGGATTCTAACGACCTAGATGTTGGCGAGCCCTATAGACCCAATGAAAATAATATAGAAGATGTTAAAGTATAGAATTCTGAGAATTATATTCTTACATTCTTTATGTCAGTATAAACAAATGAGAGTTAGCTGAAGCACGTAATCTAGCCCCTCATGCTTGATGCTACATGAATATTACAGATATGTGAATGGGATATGGCATTTATACTTGACTCATTCTTTTATTATCGATAATTAACGAAGAAATCGACACTCAGACTTGGCTAAAAAGTTGTGCTTTAGCTCGTTTCCATTAAAAACTTAGAGCTCATTTATTTTATATATTTACCATTGTTTAAGATTAAATTACTCCGAGTCAGTTTTGCGTGAAAGTAAAGTGAACGCGTGATTATACTAAACCTGTGCTAAAATGAATGTTTATCCTTCTACACCCGCAAGAATTTAATATACCCGTGAAATTTATTTTCTAGCAGACTTTGATAAAGTATAAAAAATAAGGAAATGTTTCATACTGGTTTAAAAAATTAGTTGTTTCATTTAAAAATTTGAAGGTCTCCGCCGCATTTATTTTTGTTAGGTTACTCATCGCCAGTCGATAGAGCAAGTAATATCAAATTTCAGCAAAATTGCTTCTTTGAGTTTTGAAAGTCGTAGATAGGTTGGCCTGGGAATATTGTATATAAATTTAAATGCGTAATATTTAATAATCTATAATATGATAGTTCTTACTTCTTATTCTCATGAAATAATATTTATAAAATCGTACAATTTATATTTATTTTATTTATAAATATTATAAAAACGTTATTTATAAATTTAAAAAAACTTGCAAAATAACAAAACTTGCAAAAAACTACTTAACGAATATTGCAAAATCTTTCTGTAAATGATTACATTTGTCAGTTATGTATAACTTTCTCTGAAAATTTAATTGACAACAATTTCATAGTTTCTGGAGTATTTTAGCCAAAAATTACGAAAATCGATGATGGATATTCGTTTGAATTTTGAAAAAAGTATCATTTTTTATGTTTTGACATTGAAAAGTCGTTCGGTGAATAAAACTGAATTTTGTTACTTGCTATAATAGAATATACCCAAAACATTCAAAATCATTCGGGTATAGAATATGATTCATTTTAGTACAAATTTTGTATTATGCGCGTGTGGACTACTTTCACACAAAACGGTCGAGTATTTTAATGTTAAATAACGATTAATCTTTCGAATCAATGAGTTCTATTTTCGTATTTAATGGAACCGAAACATGAGTTTTTTAGCCAATTCTAAAGTGGTCGAATTATTTTGGCCGATTGCGAAAAGAATGACCCATTTTATTTTCATATGATCATTTGAGTCTCGTTTCTGTGGACTATATTTTCCCACACACATATTTCACTGAGCATGTATTTTTTTGCCATAAATTAATGTACTTTGTTGACTGAGAACGAGACAACTTCGCTGAGGATCGATATAACAAAATAAGAATAGTTACTTTTTAGTACACATGTTTGTATCCAAATTATACGGTGAAGTCGACCTGAAAATGAGGGATTGCTGGCTGCGAACCATTCCGACGTAATTTCCGGAAACAATTATACTCGTCGTGAAAGCACACGAGGGTTGTCAGTTATTGTACGGACAATTAGCAGCATGCCAAAAGGATTGCAAAAACTCACTGACGCAGCGCAGTCACCGGTGAGAGCGTCTCCGCGTTGCCTTACATCAGCGATCTTCCGACCGTAGGCGGATTGTCAATAAACAGATTATTTGGCCATGCTAACATCACTTATACGGGTGGTTTCGACGAAAAACTTACAACCAGATTGCATTTTCATGTGGTCATCAGCTCCATTGCCCTAATTAAGTTGCGTCCGTACCAGAATCGCCCAAGGAGTCAGCGATGACAAAGGTTTCGGGCATAGGGCTTCGGTTCTCCAAGTCCGCGCAAGTGATCTGATTGGGACCCGACTACAGCGATGCCCTTTGGTGGCGCAAGGGACGCGAAGATCCTTTTCCGCGGCAGTGGCGGCGGTGGCGGGAGAGTGGCCGCGAGCATGCGCGGGCGCCGCCACCAGCGAGAACGTCGGCCGAGTGAGCGCGCGCGGGGGTGTGGAGCGGAGGAGACGGTGGCGGTGGAGGGAGAGCGCCGGCCGGGAAGCGAGGCGCGGTGGCGGCGGGGTTCCGTGCGGCGCGGCAGTGATGCGGCAGGCGCGCTAGAAGCCGGAGGAGCCTGACTGCGGTGCGGGGACCGTGTGCGCAGGACGCGGCAGCGGTGACAGCGGCGGCGCAGACGCGCGCGAAGAACCACCGTCGAAGACGACACGCGACAGCGGGAGTGTGCGAACGTGTGCGCGAGGCGGTGGCGAGCGTACGGGGGAGTACATCGACGACAACTTCTGAGTGCCTCCTATTTTCGGAGGCGGTCGCCACGGCGAGAGCAGCGGAAGCGGAGATCGCAGGAACAGTGCGTCGCCAGCCGGCCTGCCGCCGCTCCTGGACACGAGGTGAGTTTTCAAACGTGCGCGGCCGTTGCGCACGCGGCTGCCCTGGCCAGATACCAGCGTGACAGATGAGCGCGTGGTGCGGCAGCACGCGCTGCTCACTGCGGCGTGGAAGAGCACGGGGAGCGCAGCGACCGCTCAGGTCGCTGACCGGTTCGATGTGGAGTCCGCGGAATCCTTGGTCGCGGCCACTGGCGTCTGTGGGAAGCCGTAAGCACCGATAAGTTTACCTCCGCAACTGCGTGCGCCGCCTGGTACGAAACGTCTCGTGCCTGGTACGTGACAACTAAATTTTCAGGTGCTCACTTATCAAGCATAACGCCATCCCTGCAGATTTACATATTAGAACTAGGATTAATCGTAAATATTTTTCCCGCGTTACCTGGAACATTTATCACATTCCTAGGATGAGTGCCGACAAAGGTTTTTTATAATAGTGCGACTGCTGTATGTGGACTCGAGAGGTGGCACCGAGTGCAGTGATGATACATCGAGTCCTCTGATGTCTAGAAAGATGCTGTGACAGACATGCCAGAGCTTGAAGGCTACCGGCCGCGACGTCGGTCGATAGGCGCGCAGGACGCGGCGGCGCGAGCCCGAATGTATAATTAATAGGAACACGGCCGTCGTCTTCCTGTCAGCCGTCTCGACGTCGAACACTTCCTTCGCCGTCCTCACCGCCTCTCCCTCGACTTTCGTTTTTACGACACCCGCGCTCAGTTACACTCCATTGTTCGTCGTGGGCCCACGTCGTTTCCTGGAGCGACGGCGGGCGGCGCACGTGAGGAGTTGCTGGCAGCGACGGAGGCTCGTGCTGCCGCTGCCACCGCGTGCCCATCGACCGGCAGTAAACAGCGGCGCAGGCGCCCCCGCCGTCCCCGCCGCCCCCGCCGGTCAGCGCGATCGATGGGAGCGCGAGCGGTGCCGTTGCCGCCCACCCCGCCTTATCCCTTTCCCTCTTCCGTGCAGGCGCGTGCCTCTGCTGTCTCCCAGCGAATGAAGCAGGGCGGCAGAGGCGCGTTCCCTGGACGCGCGCTGCGTTATCCGGCAGCGCGGAACCGTCGCACCGCCGTCCCCGCTGAGCGCCGTGACAAAGCGACACGACGGAGGCGCCTGCCGCTACGCACGAGGCCAATGCTACTACCTGGCCGGAGGCGGAGGCGGTCGATGGCGTTGGCCCGCGGCGAAGCGCTTCCCACCTCCGCTCTGCCTCCGCACTCATCCTGCTTCGCCTCCGCCAACTCTTCCCGTCGTTGTTCCCCGCCTCCGCGTGCGGGCCGCGCTGAAAGCCGGCGAGATTAATAATTCATCCGGGCAAATCCGCGCTCGCGGTCGGATGGCAGGGTGTGTGGTTGCCATGTGTACTTCGTAGAGCGCGGATTCGGAAGGGCAGCCGCGCGGGGTTGGTCGCGCGAGAACGCGGTGGCTTTCAGGCGTCGAGTTGATCCCTTTCAGCCGACGGGGAGGCCGAAGTGCGTGCACGCTCACTCGACTTGTTGCGTGATCGAAACTACGAAAGCATAGTTGCGATGAGAAGCCGTGGTGTGGGGTCGTGCTGGCGGCGGGAGCAGCGTGGGCGGAACATGTGTTATAGCCTTCCTCCCCCTCCCCTTCGTCTCCTTGACACAAACGGACGTAGCAGTATCGTTGTGGGGCTCTGTTTCCGGCGATTGCTTGTGCGTCGCTGTTCCAGAAGTAGGCTTGTACTGTGCTTCCACGAAACAAGAAATGACCGTCCTCCGGCTACCGCTCGTTCCTCCTACAATCACCTTCATTCTCTTGTTCATTTCACGAGCGTTTCGCAGCTGAAACGGAAGGACGTATGTTCGCGAGTGTACTAGACACAGTGCTACTGAAGTGGGCCACCTCCGCCTCAACTTCCTTTCGCGTTTCGCCCCATGTCGGGAGTCGTGTCTTCATCAATTTGCACATCCGACATAGTTCCGTCCTCCACAAGTTGGAAACAAGGATTTCACATTCCGTAGTCCATGGAAATTCTGATTAGAGGAAGGAATATAAACTGTTAAACATATTCTATAGGCTTAATTGTGTCCCCTTTGTGTAGTAGCAGTTTCAAAATAATTTATGAGCCCTTATTGTTTGACGTTGCTCTTTACTACTCTCGACAACAATAAATCAGACCAGCGATTCATGAGAATCGTATCCCTAAAGAAATCTCGTTCCCTACGCGATCCAAAATTGTCGAGGGTCGACTTTATTGAATACTTCAAAAAGTTGCAGAACCGACACGGTAATAAGATATTCGCCCTACTCTCCGCACGCGTAGAACGCTTGTAGGAGACGACAACGGAAGCGTTTTCCCATCGCATTCACCACTAGTTTTGCATATTCTCTCGGTGACGTCTGCCGTAGATTTAAATTCCGCGTAATTCTTTTATGAACGCCGCTGCGTTCGCTCCTCGCTGGCGAGCGCGTCAACGAGATTTGTGGTGCCACCACCGTAGTGAAGTAACGCCAACGTTTTTCTGTTGAGGCGAAGAAAGAAGGAAAAAAGTATATTTCAACGTTCCTCATACATATTCTTTAAACATAGATGTTTCAGTTACGTTTGAGAAGTTCTACTTTACTTACTCCAAAAAAGTTTCGAGACTCTTGATTTAATTTAACGATTGGAAAACGCTACGACTCAATTTCTGAACGGTAATACTTGTGTTGCCCACTATTTTATTGACATCGACAATATTTTCTTTTCTTTGAGTCTCCAACGTTATTCGTGAGAAGCCGAGAAAGAATGTTTTGCCTATTGACATCTGTTCTTCCCACCGACACGTATTCGCTGAGTGGACGAAGCGCTCGATGCCGTTCCCGGTAGTGAACATCTGCTTCGTCGCACGCTAATGAATTTTTCACCTGACGAACCTCCAACAGGTACCTCATAGATGTTAAAGTTCTCAGCGGTCATGCCTGTCACCGGGTTTACCCCGAGTGATTTATTTGGAGGCATAGCGAGATTAGAAACTCATTTATTCCCGAAAAATAGTTGTTCCCGCTACAACGGGACGTGTTGCCGGGTCCTTCGCCTTTCCGCGCGACGTGGAGTTGAAACACGTTTAGCAAACAGTCGGCCACTCGGAGGCAATGTAACGGAACCAGTTTTTCCTAATGTGTCATGGTTGCAGATTCATCTCGCAAACTCGAGTCGTCAGATGGCCTGACACATACGTGAGTACAACCGCAATTCATGGGGACGAGTTTTAATAATGCGATCATGAATCTTTTTTTCTTGTTGTTCAGCGTGTAACACACACTCATGCGCGTGTACTATTTCTTTCTTCACGCATTGTTTTTATGCATTTCATACATTCCTTGAGTGGAAAATCTAACTAAGTTCATTAAAAAATAGTATGTGACTTAGCCAATGACATTCTGATGTAAATTCTGTGACAATTTAATCCAAATGATACATTAGGTAGGTAGATGATTGATTGAACATAAGATTGATTAGACAGTGAACAAATAAAAAAATATACTATCACTAATTGTAATAGCGATTTCACTTATTACTATCTTATCAACGTGTAAACGGAAGTGATTGTGTTTGAGTGTTTGATAAGATATTCGAAGTCAGTCGAGTTACGTGTTAACGGGCATAAAGCGCAAGTCATATCTTATAGATAACTCGATTTGAGTGAAAGGTGTGAGTCATTAATGTACAATTTAATAATTCTTTTAATTTTGTATTCAGTAATACTAAGGAGAATATTGCACAGATTCGTATCTATTTTAGTCTTTGTTATTGTCTATATAAGATAACATCTTAGTGTGTTCTTATGTCTGGTTTGTTCGTGTGCTCAATATTCCCTCCATTATTTGAAGTTGGAGAAAGTTCGACCTATGTTACATTAGGTTAAGTGTCTTCCAATCATTTGACAATGGTTTTTTTCGGAAATAATAATACAATAGTTTGATTTACCTATGATACCGCTCACATTTTGCTCCAACTAGGTACGTTGAAATGTATTGTTTTCGTTGTTCCTTTTAATAATGAATTAAATATATTCCAAATAACTTTGATATAATTTATTGTTATTTCGACTTAAATAAAAATTCAAAATTGCACTTGACATCCTACTCTGTTGTTGTTTTTTATATCGCGCTTATCAGAGTTACAGCAAAATAAATTTGTGGGTAATTGACTTTTCGTAATTTATTCTGCACACCCCAACCCTTATATTTATGCCATGAATTGCAATATGTCACTTCGAAACTGTAAACGGAGGTTTATTTAAGTTCGCCACATATCGCAACAGACATTGAGATTCATTTAACCCGTGTTTATGTATTACTTTTGAAATTGATTTGTAGTATTATTTTTATCGGCATTAAAAAATAAGGCATTCACTTTTGTGTAGTAATTTCAGCGAGAACAAATAAATGGAGGAATGTGAACGTGTTAGTTCTGACTGATTTTTGTCTTCCTACGGAAGGTGAGGTACTGAGAAAGAAAACTAAGAAACCTTTATTATTCAATATATAATTTTCATATCACACAATTAATTAATTTTACGAATATCAATTCATTCCATTGGTTAAATTCCAGTGCTTTGTCTTTCCAACAAATTTCAAATATTTTGTGTTTTGTTTTGAAATTATGAATCATGAAATACACTTTTAAAGGAATATCATTCTGAAACTTGCTTCCATTCAAGCATTCGTAAGGTATGTTTTTTGTTTCCTAAGACATATTGTTTAAATTCCGGTCCTTTATTCCGCAACTCCATTTATATTATTTCTTTATCAGCGGAAAGTTTCCAGGCACAATGGGAAACCATTTCGTAGAGGATTCCTGGCAGATTCTTGAAAGCATTTTAGTAGCCTGAATTCTACTCTCGATACCCAATTCATACGGAACCTTGACTCGTCGAGTTCATAAATACTTAGTGTTTCTTCCACGTCGTGTGATTTCCGGAGTAAGAAAACTTGTGATTACACTGTTGAATTTCCGACCGCTGTAATCTCGTTCTTAATTACTCACAATGTGAACCCGTAGCAGTCCTTCTGTATTTTCAACCCTTTGTCTCCAATAGTGACAATGGCATAAAAATTAATCGTTTAAATTTATTGTAGAAAGAAGAGTACAAAATTATTAATGCCAGGTCTTACTTGTGTTTGTACGGCCGAAGTAAATTCAGAACCTCGTTTTCAGTGGAAACGTCGCTCGTTGATAACTTCTCCGCTGCAGTAAGTGCAACCGAATGATAAAGCAGTTCCTCAAGATGAGGGGTACGGTGTTTAATCGTAAAGCAACCAGGAGTGAGAACATTCCCGTTTCACTAAAATACTAACAGAACTACACGATTATGTATTTGTTACGGCAATTTACGATATATTCCGGGCGAGAAATTGATTTTTTTGAACGAAGTGTGTCAGTATTCGAATGATGCAAATCATTACTTTTTGTTAAGTCATTGTAAAATCATGTGTAGAACTATATTAAATTAACCTGGTGACGCACACGGTCAAGGCAGATTTACCCCCGGAGGATTTTGACTTCGAGTCCCGAATGAAGTCTGGAGATTTCATCTGTAGACTCCACGGAAATAAAATCGTCATTCTTCCCTGTAGATTTTTGTGGGATCAAGCAAGAGTTGGAAAGTGAAAGAACATGGAAAGAAAAATAATTAATCAACCATCCAATTCTGAAAGTATTATTTTAATGGAATGGTCGTGTCACTTTATTGTTTACGGTACGACGTCGTAATTCCAAACTATGACTAGAATTATTATTGAAGCAATATGATCTCTCTCTGGACACTCCGACTCCTAGTACCTGTGCGCTTCACGGAATCGTGACTTACGGACAATTCCCTCACGTCGGTTGCTTTGTGTGACAGGAAGCCGGGTGTCGTGCGTCGTATCGGTGGAGATGCGTAGAGGGCGGGGCGGTCTTCGGCGTCGCCGTCGTCGGCTGTGTCCGCGTGTGACACTTCGCGTCGAGATAACGGTGCTCTCTTGCCGGTGCTGCCGCCGTCGCTGCAGCCGCATGAAACGACAACGGCGACGCCTCGCGCGTCAGGCGTCGACGTTGACATCTCGGCGGCCGGAGGTGGGTGCAGAGACATCGCGGTCCCTCCGGATGCTGCGGTGAGAGGAACGTCAGATGTCGCCTTGCGTTTGCTACTGGAGCTCTACTCACGATCCTCCCTTCCTACAGTTACCAAAATGCACAATTACTCCAGTTTTGAATTGTTGTTCTTTTTTTGTGGGGCTTTAGAGCTCCACAAATATATATCATCAGGCCAGCGAAGACCACGAAAAACGAGTACCAGTTATTGATTTGAGTTTACTCACTAGACTCGTCGTGATTTTACCGTGATATATGTGTGTGTATTGTACAAATGTAGGAAAGATCTCATTTTCCAGTCATTGAGGAAATTCAAAGTTACTCGATGGGATTTATACCACTTGGTCTGAAAGGAAGTGGTGTACAGACGTGGAAGGCGAACATATGATGTAGTGGCTAAATCCCGTTCAATTAATGCAGGAATCCCGCGTTCGATTCCCGGTTCGTCGCCATTTTCACCTGAGCGAAAGTTATCAAATACTTGAATGTATTTTTCGAATTATTTCTATACGTAATACTTCTGTTGATAATTGACCTTGGAAATAACGTACGTTACATTTATATCATCCCTACTAAGATTTTTCTTCGGTTTACTTTTGGGTGAGTTGGTCGAAATTGATGAGATGGTCCCTTGACTGTTTCAGAAAAGTAAATTAGCATATTGCCCATCATGTTCATAAACAGCTTTTGTTTTTGGTAATTTACAATTTATTTATTAGATAGTAAAGTATTTAAGACTTTTTACACAAGGGAGTCAGAGAATAAAATCTTTCGTCACTATCTTTCTTTCCTTGATCCGTTTCCACGATGTAGGGAACACGCGCATTATATCACGCGGCTAAATGTTATCACATTGCGCCATTCAACACAGGTGGCATTTTCAACACAACAACGCTGACGAGATTAGCAAAGTTACGCAAAACAGTATAGAACTAGAAATCGAGGGTAGAAAATCTCTTCCCGCGTAAAAAACAAACAAAAAACACACACACACTGGAAACGTCGAAATTATTTTTGTCTCAGTGTTTCCAGTTTTCGTATTTTCATTGCTTTCGTCTCGTTGTACTGATGACGATGTTTACATTGCACTCTCAATTAACAGGGTGAATGAGAATGGGAGAAAACACTCGAAGGAAATGGTATTTCCTTGCCTTGAAATAACGCGCTGAATCCCATCCATACGTCATAATTTACAACTTCAGAGTAATTCAGAACGGCCAAACGATGACTAATGAAAATGGATTATCAAATGCTTTAATTGTAACAAAGTTTTCACTCCGAGGTCACTTCTACTGAAGGAACATCAAGAGACTTCCCTCCCAGAGGATTTTATTCCAACTGATATAATTTTATAAAACCGATCCTTCTGGACCTGGAATACAGAATTAATCTATAAAGGAGATCTGAATATGGCATTAGGAAAGTCCATTTTTTAATATTTGAAAATTACTTTTTATTTCTATTATAATTACAAACGAAATATTTTTGAAGGCAAACTTTATTTTCTTCTGACTTAAGGGCCAATGTGGCTCACTCACATGTTGTTATATTAATATTTTAATGTAAATTTTACCTGATGGTGACTCATATCAGGGTCGAAACGTTGTAATGTCACAACTAATTGGTGAAATATATGATGTGTCTGTTTAATAGAATCGTGTATTTTATCATCGCTATCACTGGGTATACAGACGTTATCATGATGCATTACTTTCCTGTTTCATAATTGTCTAAAATAAATATTAAGGTAAATCAATAAGAAAATCAACTAATATGGGCGAGTTAATTATGACGTACATGTGAGTTATTTTAAGAATTGAAACAGTAATTTCTCAGTGACACAAATATTTTGACATATTTAACGCAGTTACTTACCGAACATCACAACATATTATACAAACCACTCTGTGTCGATGAAGGAGATAACAGAAACGTGCCAACCGATTCGTGAGTGGACCTTTAAAATGTGTGTTTTTATTTACTTTTCATACCCTTTTACTGCGTCTAGGGAATAATATATTGTACGAAAGTGGACAATAAAAATAATTGTAATTGCATGATAAGCATACACAATAAATCAATCATAAAATAGGAATATTTGATTAAGTATTCATTATCGCTATCATACTATATTTGTTTGTCAATCGTTTTAATCCATTTTTAATTTGAAGGTAGCCGATATCCGATTAATAAAGAAGCACCGTCCTTAAATAGTTGAATAAGAGAGGAGGAAGACGGCTCATGAATTTCATTTGGAAGGGTTAACTCTTTCTTTGAATTATCGTGGGAACAAAATGACCACCGAAAGACACGCGATCACAGACAAACATTACGTCGTAACTTCGCCAGGCTGAGACCCAACTGCGTGACACAGACCACTGAAGAGAACTGTGAAGCTCGAAGCATTAATTTAGGAAATATTTCCATTAATCCCATCAAGAGCTATTTATTAATTACCAGTATTTCCCTTTTATTCGTGTAATAATGAAAATATTACTACAACAATTAACACAATAGATGTATGAATAAGTTTTGCGTCGCGAGATATGGTATATTTTAAGAAATTTCTATTATTTCATTAGTATGTACGGGTATTTAATCAAGATTGAATTCGCGTTTCATGATTTACAAATTTGTCCAACTGTAGGACGGATAAGTAAATATACTTCCGGTTCGACACTTTTGTGACAACAACGGAAGTGGAACATGTTTTCTTCGAATCTCTCAGTTATCGAGGTACAACCACATCGTATGAGTATGACATTATTTTATCCATGAAAAATGTATTCACATGAAAATTCGTAATGTTAATTATTATTTGTATAATATATTTAAGCAATTAAACTAATCCTTTTTGTCATCATTTATTTCCGATAATGATCTTTCCGTTTTTTATTACAAAATTAAACTTACGTGTTCTAAAACGATGGTGATTACATTTTTGGTCCCAGATTCTCCACATTCGATATTCATCAAAGAACTACATAGGAAGTTGACATCTCACAAAAAAAAGTGATAATATAGAAATTATTGACAACATAAACATGCACTCTAGATTTACTAAAAAAACTCTTTTCATCATTAATCGATTTGAATCGGAAGTTTCAGAAGTGGTGTTACAATCGTACAGTATGCCCCGGTACTGGACCTGCAGGGAGTGCCAACACGAGCTGAGCGATAGAGCGTTGGTTCAAACCCCGATCGGCCGAAATACGTGAGGTTTTCAGCTGGGGTTTCTGTCGCCTACTCCAGACAAATGTCGGTTCGACGCCGTGTGTTACATATCACCACCTCAATTCCCTCTCCCTTGTCGAAAGGTTAGGTAGAAGTTTACAAAAACATAACGTAAATAAACTTGAGTCATATATTCAGGATTCTTGACCACTACTTATAAATTATATAATATTCTTCTTCTTGAGGGTTGGTCAAATAAATAACACAGCTTACAAACGATTCAGTTCTCTCATTAAGTGTGGAGATTAAGAGTTCAACATAAAAACGAAACTTCGTAAGCTGCATTGTTTATTAGACCAAGCTCTAAGGAATAATAATACATTACTTAAACCTTGGTTTCAATAGATTAATTCAATTTAGAAGATATAACACATTTTTGTTCATTTCCTTCGGAAAAAGGCCACTCGCATGAATCTGCTGTTGAAGCGTCATTCTCTCCGGAGCGAGAGGCTCAGGGATCCATTTCCGCGTCAAGCGCGTTTTAATCCTGTGATATCCTAGTGGAAGTTAGTTGGAAGGCAACGGAAAACCATTCATCACTCGGTCACCCTCATCTCACCATTTTCCTAGTGAACTTCGCAGATATACGGTTTACTCTGTCTCTCAACTTCCCAATCGGAGAAAGTACACGAAAGGAATATACGGCTGGAATATAAAAATAATTCCCAGAAAGTTTTCCGAAAGACAAAGATGTCAACGGGTTTATTTATCAAATGAAATGTTTTGTTTAACGAGTAAAATGATGTACGTCAGTTTCTTCTAACAAAATGTTTTGCTCATCTTAATTTCTGATCCAATTAAGTCGGAGTGAAATGCGGGAAGATCCTGGTGATAAAATACAAGCAGCGTTACTGGCAATTTGGCCAGTTTTACCGTAAAACTTTTCATTCACTTGTTCGAGTAAAAAAGACAGCAATGGTATAGTGTTAGCCTACTCGATCCCCTACTCGAATTAATTGTGCGTTTTAGCTAAAGTTTCTCTTACCTAATCCACATTCAAGCAATTCAATCGCTACCTTACTTATCCCAGCAACACAACATCTCTCTATTCAATTCCTTAACAACGTTTTGTTCTGGAGAATGACCAGGCCTCGTAGCATGATCCTCGCTATGACATAAAATAAAATGAATGTGTAAGACCTGAAAACATCAATTAAAAAACATCCTCCTCGGGGTAGTTTAGATACTGTGCCTTGCATAACATGAACGAAGCCTTCGTCAGGATGCAATCTAGGTAGTAGCGCGTACATCACTTCGCAACGATACTTCCAGCCCAGTCAACACCGCACAATGTTCAATAAAACAGGACAGAAATAATGATTCTGTTAATACGTTTTAGTAACTGAAATTAATTAAGTACCAGTCAGTTAAGACTTAGGTACAACTAGAAATTAATACGACTGGAAGGGATCATAGAAGGATAACAATAAAAAAAACCGGAGAAAATACTGCGAGCAAATATAATTAAATGAGACCCCAGTTACATTCATTCACCCCAACGTCACAATTAATAAAATAATTTTATTATAATTCTACTACTAATATATTTTATATGAGAAATTAATACCAAGATAATTTTCTGATTCTGTCCCATTTAAACGAAATAAAAATCCTCGAGAAGGAACATGGATTCGCGACGCTTCAGAAAAAAAAAATCTTAACTGAACTCTAATCTCTACTCCGCACACTTGTACCACGTGATGACAGCTTCAACACAAATCGAAACGTTGTGAACTATATATCACAAAATATATAGTACTCATCCGTTAAGGGTCGTAAGTCTTTAGTTATTTATCTAATTTGATTATTTGTGATCAAATTTTTCATCAAATCTTTATTTGATGCCATGTTAACTTAGGTATTCAACGTATCATTCTTTGTTACGACTACATCCATCTCCAGAATGTCTCGTCTTGAAATAAGAGATGAACGCGTTCACATATCGCAGTATATCAGATGAAATGCTCTCGAAAATTTTAGTTACATTGTAATTACTTCGTGAGGGTTGTAAATTAAATATTACCGACGTTTCAACAGTTTTATTGTAACATCTTCAGGGCGCATATTTTAATTAATTACTCAAAATAAATCTCTTAGAATAAACAAGTCTACTTTAGAGGTTTTTACATTGATTGATTTAGTAGTGTAATGTTGAACAATAGACAACTCTTAAATTTGCCTTAAATTTGTCTCACGTTTTGAATTAAATGAACTTTTACACTGTATTATTTTTTCTCCATTTTCAGATAATAGTTTAATGTATAGTAATCTACCATTTAAAAAGTCGTTAGAGAGGCATACCTTGGACAGACGTTTTAGTTGATTTTAAGTGCATATTGTCTTGTTTCCCATTCTAAAAATCAGTGCAGTAGCAAACATTTAAACTGTTTTAACCATTTTTAACAATGGGTCTAAACTAGTCAGTGTTCCAAATAGAGCATCACTTTCAGCGTTAATCGTTGAGTAAACTTAATTTATTTTAGAATTTGATTAACACCTATTCAATTAAATCTTGTCCGACAAAAAATGGAACTTGTTTTGATGCCATACATTGTTATCAATAATTTTCTCGGCATTTCTGCAGCTCGGAAAACAGAATCATGTAAGATAAATTTTAACATGATGTTAAAAATGTGTACGTAAAGAACATTTCACGACAGCACGATAATAAACGTTTGGTCACGATAATAAACGTTTCTTAATCTGAATAGTTATTTCCCTCTGCCGTACGATTACATGTCACTAAAATTAATTTATGCATCATACACTAAGAGAATAAGAAAGTATTTGTTGTGTTTATCGAAAAATGTGTATTTTTTATTTATCTATGGGTCGCTATGTTGACGGGAAATATCAAAAAGGAATATTTTATTATTATTCCCTTGTTTAATAATTCTGTCCATTTTACTTTCTATTTTCTGATATCCTGCCGCTTCCTTTCTACCCGCAACAATGACAAATTAAATTCTCAGCAATAATTTCTGAGTTATTCTTAAGGTAAGATGCTTTTCTTACTGTTATGTTCACAGAAATATAAGCAGTAAATAACTATTTTCCTCAATGAATATACTTAATTCTTATATAAGTAAAAAACTACTTCTGTTGAAACATCAGAACATTTCATGGTCAGTTGAAGTGATATATCTACTTTTAAAATGGCATCACCACGAGGAAATATTTAAAATTTATGTTTATATTTAAAGTATTTGCAATTTATGGTAGCTCTGAAACAATGAATGAGTAACTTGTGATGCAATAATTTTAGTAAATGTCTTCTCAACATTGTTGCCCTTTTTAAATAACTACTTTTATTTACGGTGGAATAGAAAATAGCAGCAACGTAATGAAATACTCATCTCTTACGGGTAAAAAGTCAAGGAGGCAAGAATTGCCCAACGCTACATTAGTAAAACATGCAGATACTATTTGTGCAGAGAAAGGTTTACAAAGTATGCAATTATATTTCTGTGACCTCATTCTCACAGAACGTTGAACGGAATTGTGAATTGACTGACGTGTGACTTGGGATGCCCGTAGTTGAATCACGATCATATCCGTCATTCTTCTGGCAGCAAGTCCAGTAAGAAGTAGTTGTAGTTTTTTCATCTTGTATCTCCTTTCTTTCGTCTTAGTCACGTAAGCAAATTCACAACATGGAAGTCAGCGCTTGTCAACAGGAAACAGATGACTCGAGGCATTCATGGACGCAAACGTTGTTCTCACACACACACATACAAGGCTTTTCTCTTTATCCATAAGAAAATATTTTCCTTAATCTTTTACTTTGTTTTTCTTCTTGTCTGGTTTTTGAAACAAAGATGTATACTTGTACTTTGTTTAGTGTTAAAAATAAGTAACACATAGGTGACACGTTTCGACAACAATTGTATTCTCTTTTGTCCATGAATTGCCGTTCTGGAAGCATTCTCCTCGTGCTTCTTCGCGCCGCCCTTGAGCGGTGGGAAGGGAGTGTGTCGCGGCATCGGAACAAGGCGTTTTCCGAAGGATCCGGGAATGCGCACGAGCGAGCGCCCAAGGCTCCCGTCGGCCGATGACGCCACCGCGCATCTCTAACACCCTTCGCGGGAGGGGGACTGACTGCATGGAGTCAAGGGAGCGAATGGTCATCCGCTCGGTCACCCAGCCTTTCACTGGGAAGGTCGCGGGTTCGTGGCCTTCGACGGACTCACCCGTGGCTAGGTGAGGGGAGCGGAGGACGAGAGCACGCGATGTGGAGGGGAAAGCTCTGACGGCCTTGCCTGCTCGTCTTCCAGCCTCCGGCGAAGCCACTCGACTCCGCCTACGCTTCCATCGTCACCGACTCTTCAGTTCTAGTTCTGCCTTCATCGCTCTCACTGATTGCTGCCTTCAGCTCCGACTCTCACCTTCGTTATTGCCCGCAGCTTTGTCTGAGTTACCACCACCAAGGGCTCCCCCCTTAACCGATGCTACCATTGTCTCTTTTTGATCCTTCATCATCCCTGATTCTTATCCTCTGTCGCTGCTACCATCGACAGCGCCTTTGTCTCTGCTGTTTACGTCATCGCCTCTCGCCACCCTCACTCCTTTCTCCCTGGTTCGATTATCCCTCCTTTGCGGCCTCCGTTTCCGTAATTTCCTACATCATCCGCATTGCCACCTTCAACCTCTCCTGCACCTCCGCCCTCCCCAGCTATCTCCTCCTGCGAGTCTTGGCCCTTCCTCTGAGGAACAGCAGTTATCGTGTCACTTTCCAAATTAAGATGGTGGGACACCTGTGAATAATCTTCCACACTGGTTGACACAACCTCATTCAGGCTTCTAAGTATTTGCATCGGAACCGGTTTCGAAAGACTCCACTGGTGTTTTTTGGTGAGCCATCGCGCTCTTTAGCCTCCACATTCAAAGGAGATATTTGCTGAACAATGAAGTCAATATAAATCATTTTCAAACGTTTCGTTGTGGCCGTATCTCCGAGACCATGATGAGGTCCCACGTGGCGTATGGCTTTCCTCGACCGGCGTAACTGAAAGAGACCGATCATATTCTCCTTTCCAACAAAAATTAATGGATTAAACAAATATTTTGTACTAAATTAAAATATAAGAAAAAATCATTTGGAACAAAATTTAAAAACAATTGATTTTTTATAAAACAATCAATGAAATGTACTAGAAATATCGGTTAGCTACGTTAACCGTATAACGTTAACGCAGTGTTTCCATCAAATTGTGACATCTCTCCTTCCCCCCCAAAATATAAAATCTTATACATGCCACTAAGATAACAGTATACGACTGGCAGACCGCCTGTAGTAGAAAAGTACAGATACAAAGCTTTTCACCCCAAAGATGAAAGTAACAGAAATGTCAGCAATAGCTGCGAATATAAGCAGTTCCCTAAACTCTAATCGACTTCCATGACTCGCCGCGAAAGCAGCTGCTTGGATCAAATTCTCGTTTCACGACGCGCTTCGTCGTCGAGAGGATCGGGTCGTGGGCGACGAGGACCTGAGCGGCTTGCGGGACCGGCGCGGCGGCGCCCACCGTGCGCTGGCGGAGGGAGGCGACGTCGGCGGTGGCAGGCCACATTCCTGGCCCGGGGCTGCGGCTACGATGGGTACCTTGTGCGGCGGCGGCGGCGGCGGGACGGTGCCGTTAGCGCGACCGAGAACCACCACCAGGAGCAGGAGACTGCGCGAGATACCCGAGCCGTTCGGATGCATGAATCCCAATGCAGCGATGCGACCTCCCTCTTCCGCGTGTGTGGACAGGTTTCTTATTCGTCATCGAGTGATGTTGGAGGTTTAGGAAATGAAACAGTTATGTATGAAATATTTAACCGTAATTAGAAATCTCCTTTATTATCGTTGGATGAATTTGGTTTACTCAAATTTTAATTTGATTACTCAAATACTTACTCGTAAGTGAATGAGAAATATGAATGAATTCATTTCTTGTGATACCTTGTATCCGTAGTTTTTCCATCTTTGGTATTAATCGACGAATAATATTTATTATAAATAAATAAATTTATTGTCAAAAAAGCAGTTACATGAATGCAATCAGGTACTAGAAACAAACTTAAGTCTACGAGTAAATGCACGTTATTTTTATTAATTGTATTTTTATAGAATTGAGTCTGATTGATTATTCAATGGAAGAAGTTCGACATCGACCTACTTTCAATCTTGATTTGCCATTTATATGTACGTAAATTTAAAACAGATATATTTTAATAGTCATATTAATATCAGTGTCCTGCTTGCTCTAAAATCCAGAATCGTTTTGTTTGATTGACAATCGACTGAATTTGTTCGATTGGTGAGAGGCATTAACAATTTGTGCACGGTGATCTAGAACTTCATCAGTGTAAAATCGATACGTATACACTGCTTGAAAATCTATTATGGTTTTTCTTCAAAGAGAATATGGGAATAAAATAACACTAGAACTGTGGGAAAACTCAAATACCCGGATAAACGCCAAAGTGACGTCGGAGTGGAGGAAGTGGCGTTAGAAATAAACTCACTCTGAGAGAACCTGATTTGCAGATGTGGTGCAGTTCGGGTTTAAAAAGGACTGCGTGAAGATACTGAATTATTTGTAAAATTCCTTTAGTTGAATAATTCACAATAAATTTGAATTGAGTGTCAAGAAAACATTTTAATTGATGGTGATTGAAGATTATTAACGTGTTTTCCAAAATTTTGTTTCTCTTTCTGTTTTCTCAAGTTTTTTTATTTAATAGTCTGAACTCTCCCAGCATTACCCAGAGTATTACATTGGTCTCTTCCTGCTCACTCCACACAAGTGATAAATCGAAGTTTAATAACAGATAATTCCACAGAAATAGTCCCCCTTCCTATCACCAAACCTTGGCGACGCCTGCGCTCAATGAACTACTGATACCCGCTCAATGAATTACTAATACCCGAAAAATTTACGTTCGCGAGTTCAGGTGAAAGTTCAAAATATCTCACTGGCTGATTTGGATAATCCATACTAATATATAAATGCGTTACGCAACTATCATGACTAAACCACGTGACCAATCGTAATGAGTTTTGGCAAGGAGATAGTTTAGATGTCCAGGATGAACATAGGCTAAGTTTTATTTTTGAAATGTGTGATAAGAAAGATAGAAAGTGTTTTTGACAAAAAATGCCAATAAAATCGGGCAAAGGAGCGTTATATTTCCTTAAACGGTTAGATATAGGTGACAACTATGAATTGTTACATTGTTTGCCTCAAAGAGCTCTACATAGAAGTCCGCGACAGCGTGTGTCTATCTACAAAAATTAACCTAAATTATTGGTAAAACGTTATTAAAAATAGAAATGTTAAAATACTTCAATTTAAGAAGGAAAAAATTAATCAACATCAAATTTAATGTATTATATGTTTTGCGCATTTAACAAAGATAAAAAACGTCTTTAAATAGTAAAATTTCGATGAATAGTTTAGATTTTATAAGAATTTCAATGAAATGGAGCTGGCATCGTGCCTCGGAAGCGAAAGTTCGACCGGCGGGGTTCCCGCAAGATGGTGGAGTCCGTATTGTCAAGTTTTGTATTAAATTTGTGTTATTATGAATTTGCAAAATTAGAGTGCTGTACATGTTTTTTTAAAAACAGTAAGTAAAAGTATTTTGATCTTATAATATAGATAGATTTTATATTTTCCTGAGTTAAAGATCAGTCTACGAAAAATCCCGGGCAACACAGGGTAATCAGCTAGTATCATCTACTTTGATAATGATCTATCCAATGATACAGGTTTCCTTATCGGATAAACTTTGAAACATGCAAAGAAAATCTGTTGATAAGATTAATCTAATTTAGTTTACATCGACCGGCTTTATTTAATGGAAATTATAATCCTATCTTCGTATCTACATTATAATCACTTTAAACATATCCTTATCCGTCTAGATGTGTGATAATTCCAGAGAGTTTATTGGATGATTTATCCGCTTTTCTGTGTCTACCAAAAGGAGAGGGATCTTTAAAGTATACATCCAGGAGATATATGTACAGATTAATTTTGTCCATGTAATGCTATTTGAGCGATTAGAACCAGCGGATCAGAATCAAATTATGCATAATGAGGAGTCCTCTGCTCTATTTTTGATGCCTTGGGGTCTGTCGACTCATATGCTGAAACTTATTCGTAATTGAGTGATCGAAGGAACCATCCGCGACCACGTGTGAACCCACGCTTACAATACCATACCTAATCGTGTTATTTAGGAAGATGATTATCTTATAAATGTACCAGTATAATCCGAAGTGTTCACTTTCCTATTGGACACGTTATGTAAAAGTAATATATAAATTGACATACCAAAGGATGATTCGAAATTTTTAATTGTTTTCAATCTTTAAATAAAAGATGAATTTAGAAGCAAATACCAATAGACCGATAAGTTCAATACATACCTATGAAAGGATGTATTGAAGTGGTTGGACATACCTTACACCTGTTATTTACACCCTTTCACTAGTCGTGATAAAAAATTACTCAGAAAATAAAATTATACACCTTTAATATGAATCTCCCCCAACCATCATCGAGTTTCAATTCATGAATTGGGACCCGGGGAATGCATTTTGCTTTGGTGAGTCGCATGTGTGACCGATTTTTTTCGTAGTTTATTCGAACTTGCGAACCCATTCATAATTCGCCACGAAACGTGAGAACCTCGTTGTGTTCTTTCATGATAGCTTGTGACGTCAATATTGTGGTAACGGAACACTACTTCGTATCCCAGCGAAAGATTTCTGAAATATAAAGATGAAGAAACTTTTATGTGGATCAAAATATTACGTCTGTTTGACCTGTCGGTTTCTTCATCGCGTATAGTTTCGATTATTCAGAGTTTGATTAAGCATACGAGTTCCCTTTATTCGGGAATGGATGATCCTGAATGCGATAATACTTCTAAAACTCCGATTTCGTTTAATTTAAAAGCGAAATTTTTCTTGGCGATAAAATTGAAGATAACTCATTTTATTTTATTTATCGCAGAGTGTTATTAGTTAAAAAAGTTACTCAGCATATTATATCACGTTAAAGTTTATAAAAATTACATAATTAAGGCACCCTATTTAAAAGGAAATTGATAAAATTGATTCTGTGAATGTTCGTATCACATGAAATGTTGAATGTTGAAATAGTATATATATATATATACACCAAAGATAATACTTTACTTCAAGATGTGTTTTTCATTAGTAATAGTAATTACGTTTGTTATGTAGATCCGTTATGTCGCCATGAGGGTTGGAGGTTGGGGAGAGGAAGGAGCACATATTAGTAGATGACAGGGAGCACAACACAATCTAAGACTTTTAGACCTGTAAAAAACTGTCATTAGTTAATCTCTTTAGTCAAAAGTAAAGGCAAGCATATTATTTCTTGAGTTTTTTGTATCCAAATGAATTTTCTTGCGTTCAAGTCGGCATTATTATAAATTATATTCTATGTCCTCACTTCGTCACTCCCTATGTGAGATTCAGCTTTCTTATCAACTAAATTACGAGCTCTGGCATGACTGTAGTAATTAACGCCAAGCGATTCGTCAAAACCAAAGAAACGTTTTCATTTTATTAAAATGGTCGGTCTCCTATCCTTTAACACTCACTCCCTCTGTCTCTTAAAACAAACGTAACGGAGAATACTATTCGCATATTACTTAGCGCACCTTAGTCATGTTACCTAAAAACATAATCGTAGTTTGAGTTGAAACTTTGATTTGTCCTTGTTTGGACAGTGTCCTCTCGTATAGGATAGGAACTATACTTCAGAATGAAGAGGTAATTTGAATGTATTTAATTTTCCGGACTTTCGGGTGTCATTGACAATATTTTCGTTTATTATCATAGTAATAATATATTATCTTACTTACGACATTAAGTAGACATAACAATACACAATGGAGATTTGAGCAAGAGCACGAACAATTTACAATAAGGGACCATCACGAGAATTAATACCTTTTATGTCCTGGTACCCTCATTATCGGCCATAGTCTTCCCAATATTCTGTTGAGTCCTTGTTTCAAGAGCGATAGTGAACTGGTAGCCATAGTGTTTCTGGAGTGCGTTTTCCAATTATAGTGAGAAACCTGAGAAATGAATAATGAGGCACTCGAAAATTTAGCCACATCCCACGTTCCGTCCTTGAATTCTCGTGGTGGGTGTAGGTGTATGTCAAGTGGCATTCCATATGGGTGTATGTCTTATCACCACATTAAAATAACTGTGTGTATCGTGAGCGATAAGGACTTTAATGTTCCTGCGTTTTCCAATGCCGGTGGAGTAATAAGAAGCAGGTTTTCATATTTTGCGAGCGAAGCATGAGAAAGAAGACGGGCCTGTATTCCGACCACGATAGGCACTTTGGGGTATTATTCTTTATCAGAGGCAATTATCATAATTGGAGAGTCGTTTTCGGTTTGGATAGTTTCACTGATATACTGCCTTTCCAAAAGTCATTATAATAGCAAGTTGAGTTTATTCTGAGGTCGGTTCAGTTTCATTTTTGAATAAGACCTCTGCAAAACTGTTTCTTTAAATAACCAACACTGTTGCGTATGGAAGAAAGATAGCTTCTTTCATTAGAAATATGTGAAACAGTATTGATCATGAAAATTTAAGTCATTAATTGAGATGCTATTTTGTTATTTAGTGAGTCAAAAATAAAATTTTGAAAATAGTAAAATTTAATGGTGATTCTCCGAGGTGTGCATGAATCTTCTCTCCCTGAACATATTTTTGACATTTTATAAACATTTGCTTTTTTTGTATGTTTGTATATCAAGTGTCTTCCTTCAGTTGATTCACTTTCCTGCGTCCGCCGTCAAAGCTTCCTATGCAGACATAATTGTGTGTTGCGTAGAGTTTGTTTCAGTTTCCTGTGCAATATTAACTTTCTGTAAAATAACGGAAATATTTAGAAAATTCATTTAACGTAGAAATAAGTACATTTACAAACATAGGAAAACGTGAGACATTAATACTTCGAATATTCATTTTAATATTATGTTTTTTATAAATCATTCTTTCGAGTTAAATATTCCATTGTATTCCCAGAATATTATGTACAGTCCTTATGCGTGTGTTCTGGTCGGTGACCTGGATAAAAGTGTGAAAGTTGTCCGAAAAGACTTTTCTTCCTTCGGAGTATCATGTTCCGGCCGAGTTTGGGTCCGGTTCGGTCATCATCGTAAGGCTTTCGTATTCGTTCTCATTCGAGAGGAAGCTTCTTGTGTGGTACAAGTTTTTAACTATATTATCAGCTGCGACAAAGCGAAACCTGTTTGTTCCTCAATTATTTTCCCTCATATTACTACATGCTGGGTGTAGAAAACAACGTTATGATTTCTATTACCTGCACAATTTTGTGTCGCGATGCATAAGTAATTTTGTCTCCATCTTTATTTTATAAATAATGTTGTTTACGAACAATTGTAATTTATCAGATTCAAGCAGTGGTAAACGATAGGCGGGGTGATGCTACGGATTACTGCACCGCGTTTGTTCTATCGAGAAAGTCGACAGATGATCACATCTAATATGTTATGTATAAAAATGATAAGGGATTTTTTTGTATAAAATTCTAACTGGTTTTATCATTAGCTTTATGATTAGCCAGCTCCTAACTCCGAAGTTCTTTTTTTAATATGAGATTTGACTCATAGGTATGTCTTCCCCCTCCACTCCACGGTACATTTAGAAGATATTTCATGTGGAATATCGCATTATTGTTTGAAAAAAAAAATGAAGTAATTTTATCGTCAGTTGTTTTTACATTTAGGTTCCTATGAACATAAAAAAATAACTCGCTTTCGTCGCTGGGGTGTTACGGCCTCCGACATTCCCCATTTTAAGGCCTTCGTCCTATCAGATTATTTCTTTATATATCAGTTGCTATGCTATGGACAATAAACATTTGGTAGGTACCATATTTCCAATTTCGAGATCACACTTCTCCACAATTACTTCGTTGTTTTATTTAAGTGGTCAAAAAACACAATATAAGGAGTCTATTATAAAACAATATTTATTACTCAAATGAATGTTAAACCTTTATGGATCTGGATTATTTTTTCGAATGCCCATATTACTTCATTTCTTATTAGCCATCGAGGTTTACCGCATGCAAAAAAGACCGACTTTGTGAAACAATTTCTTCATCCGAAAATTTTCCAAAAATGCCTGGCAAGGATAATCTTTTTTATTTTCAAAAGAGTGGATGAGTGGGTATAAATATAACGAATCGAATACAAAAAGTCTCAAGTCGGTGTGATGTATAGAACTGATTTTATTGAATATTATTTAATTATGAATTATGTAGACTCCGTGGATGGAGTTTGCTGAGTCTCTACTTGATGGTACTGAAATCATGTTTTTTTGGGCGGGGGCGAAATGTTCGTATTTAAAAAATTGTATCAACTGATTTTATAGGAAATGCATTGTTTTGGTGTATTGTTTTTACAGAGCGTGACTCTTGTACTAAATAATGCATTTGTGTCAATTATAAATTTTCGCATCTCGTTTGCGTAGTGACCCCTCGCCAATTGGAAGCTATAGTTATTACTGATCTTGCTGGTTTTCAAGTTGGAGTATGGTTTCGAAAGACGTGAATTGTGGACAAGAGTAATGTCATTAATCTCTGATTTAGTGAGATATAGTATGTACTTCGTCAACAATTAATGCGTGCTATTTCCGTAGTTTGTACTTGCTAATGCCATTACGTCAGCATAGAATCATTCGCTTATTTCACTCTTAAAATAAAGATTGTTAAAAGAAAGCCGATTTAAAGATTTAAAGAATTGATATATTAAATAAAACGCTGTCAACTCCGCAAAATCGAAAATAATGTTCCATCTTTCCCGGAATTACATTGAGATTCCACGTTGTCTTGCTGGACATTTCAACCAAGGCTACGTTAAACCAAGGTTTCATCAAAGTTTGACGCCAGCTATAAACTTACATGTTTTTTTGGTTACTTATCTTGCCAGACAGTTAGGTCGTCGGCAGTAGGGTTGGAATACAGTACAACTTATAAATATTTTTTATAAATATATGTTACAATATGATATGAAAACAATATGCTAAGTACATAACCATGATACAGAGATGAAATAGAAAGATCATGAGTTATATATACATTTGATATTTTAATTCTACGTGGGATCCAAAAATTGTCTGGGGAGCTTTCTTTTGATACGTTTTCGGAAAAAATTTTCTAGTTCGAAATTTTGAGCGCAAGAAGCAGAAGCGATATTATTGTAAAACTTCGAAGCTATTTGTTGGATGTAAGTTTGAAGGGATTGAATACCAAGTACTGTATGACAATTGGGAGTTCGAGATATACCAAGATGTGTTGACTGTTTTACGGAATATTCTGTTCTGAACATTGTGAATTTTATTGATATTAGTTTAACAGCTGCATCCCATATTGGGCTTACGTATGAAAGGATTGGTCGGTTCATAGAACGGTAGAGATGGATACATGGTGGCGTAAGGTTGATGAGTATTTCAATAAGGGATATAACTGGTGGACTCGTTTAGTGGCTACTGACAATCGATGTTGAATAGTCTGTTTCCATTTAGCCTTGTGTCTAAGATATCACGTTGGTTGCTCCCACAAAGACATTTCCTGGTGCACTAACTAAATCTGGCGTCCTTTTACGTTCCTACAGTGTCCGGAGCATAGACCGTTGTTCAATACATGAATGGTCATGCGATAACGAAGAATTGGAAACCTAATGTAGTTCAGATTAGAAAAATCTATTGTTTCAACGCATTATACGTCGCTATTGCATTAGTAGCAATTTGGCGAAGACGTCATAATGTTTTTCCTTTTTGAATCGTAACTATGATAGTCGTCTTATTTGGATAAGCAAGGGTAAAGAAATAAAAGCGTTGTGTGGAGAGCACAAATTTCCTCCAGTACCAGGAATTTTTTCATCTCTGTGTTTATCAGAAACTAAATTATTGTGAAACAAGTGTTTATTATATAGAATTGTTTATGGCCTTTGCACAAGATTTGTACATCCATGTCTAATTTGAATATCTAAGTTTTTCTTTTAAACGTACTTACATTAGATAACAGATTTTAGAAGAGAGTGCCTTTTGTTGAGTTTCGCAAGTAATAACAAAATGATTCGTTCAATGCCCCCTCCCTCTGCAAGACACGTTGATGCTTTCGGAACCTTAAAGTACAGCAGCGTCACCTCACCGAAAACTGCGAGCGAGTCGCACCTGTCGCGCCCCACTGGCACACTATTTCGTGCGCTGTATAAGGAAGAGCTGAGCTGTTAAAGTGCGTCTTTACGATGCGCCGTATCGTAAAAACAGTGTGGTCAATGTTTTGCCCAACCTTATAGCTCGAGTTTCGCACACACGATTCGGTCGAATGTAAGGAAGGATTTAAACGATACATTATTTAAATTATAATTTAACGCCCTGCTGCAGAACTATATCCGCGTGGGCGTTTCGTGATCTCGGAGTTGGTATGGCGGTCGAGAAGTCTATCTGCACTGCCGTGGTCATGCAGAAGTTGTTATCTCGGCAAGTGGAGGAGTAATGTGATGTGGAACATTAAGTTTTAGTGTCCTGGGCTGCGTGTGGAGCTAGTCGCTGTAACCGTGTCTGTCAACCGCATCCAAAAGGTCTTTTTTTCGGAGAACTTTCAGCAATATGTAAAAGTACTATGCTTTAGGATCCACAAAAAAGTCAGCTTCTCACCTTGAGTAAACTCTTTGAAATAGACATTACTTTGATGAAATTTGTTGTTTATGAATTTTGTTTCTAAAACGAGTGAAGAATGAATGTTGTAGAACGAATATCAAGAACTCACTATGGGTATCTTGGATGATATGAGCATATTACAAAATTAACCAAAGATAAAAAAACTGCTATTTTCGTACGGTGCGCTTAATAAGAGAGGAGAACAAAAAAGAGGAATTAACTATTTTAAAAGACCAGCCCTTGCGACTTATTCGCACGGGAAATTGAATGAAACTAACACATGGTCGTTTACTCTTATTTTGCAAGGCTGCTTGATTTACCTGGCTAATACTTTCCCCCATCTGCTAGATAATTGATTGATTATTTATTTAGCCTTCTCGGCTATTTTTTCATACATATAAAATACAAAATATTACACAACATAACAATTGCATACTGCAATAAAAATATTCAATTTCAATAGGGTGTTTTATTTACAAAAAAAAAAAAATTATTTATGTACAAATGTGTGGCGAAGATTTTTTTCCTGCACGCCTTTAAAATGTACCTTAAGTAGAGCCGTGGGCTGTGCATACAATGCCCTGGTATTCACTCTTATTGAATGGATAGTTGCAGTTTTAATTTTGGCAATCTTTGTTTTGAATTTAAAATGATTGTAATTTTATTTACTTGTGATTTGTATCGTAATAGTATATTTTATCATCCTTTAGTACTTCTTTAATATTGTTTTATTTAGTTGTAAAATATCTTTTAAGTATACTGCAACTATCGATTCAATGAGCACCGTTGGGAACCACGGGAAACCAACGGTCATAAATATATAGTAATTAGTATTAGGGAAGTTTCACTCGGTTTCATATTTAGAATTAACCAATGTGAAAAGGTCTTCAAAACAGCTTTGCATAGTATATGATAATGCACAATGGAGCATGACGTAACTCACGTTCCTTACGAATATTGTTGGCAGACAAGTTGAATAGAATGGTAAGATGGCCTCATTTGTATAAGGTATAGGAAAACAGACATTTTTGCCTATTTTCACTTGTACAGTTACTCGGATACCTAACGAAATAGTAGATATCTGAAGAATTTAGTTTTACTCATTGTTTGTCCAAAGAGAATCTTTATAATCTTCTTTTAAATAGTTTTCTTCAGAATGAATAATGTAGTTATTATTTGCATGTGTTATGGTTATTATGTGGTATGTTCATTGTGGAAATAATAAATCAATGACCAGTATAAAATAGCGTGTAGCTATCTTCTCAATAATAACAGGGATAACATTTTAGAGCAATACAATTTTGTTCCATTTATTATAAATGCGCCACTGTTCAATTCATTAATAGACACATAACATTTCAATGTAAATTATATCAACTAATGAGCATCACGCGTCAATGAATCAACTTGTCGTAGAAATTAAATACAAATTTTTCATAATCCACGGCACGGATCGAAACTGAGATAAATAGATATTTCAATTGCTTTTCACGACGTCAGGCTCTAGTAATTAAAGAAGTTTGAGCAAAAACAACACATTTTAATGAATTAAAGACCATGTTTACACACCCATGGAACGGTATTTTTACTCTACTCCTTTTAGCTTTTAGGGAGTTCAAATGGCATGTAGCGATGGAGTATCGCATCACTAGGAATAGTATTTGAGTAATTTAACTATATTTGACTGTTTAACCGTGAGTCTGCCTTGACGCCATCACGTTTCCTCGAAATTTCTTCCCCCAGGGGACTTACATCTAGTAAGTACGTGTTTGGCGAACACGGGGCCGCGAGCTGAGTCTGGCATTGCTTCCACTTGCTTGTGCCATGCTCCTTCCTTTCTCTTTTCTGACCTCCCTTGGTCACCTCTTGTTCTTTTCGATCCCGACGCTATTAGGGCTAGGGTATCTTTCATTTTCCTCTTTCCTCTTCTTTTTTT
>NNCF01133806.1:124336-137336 GCA_002313205.1 Laupala kohalensis
AAAAAAAAAAAAAAAATCGAAATTTCTGGAGGCCGCATTACTATTCTAAGCACCTGGCCAGACGCATGATTTATCCAGACTCATGTAGTCAAACTTCACCCTTTTCAAATAAATGAGTCCAAGTAGCGTTTTTTCTTGATGCAATTTTTGAATGCTGTTTTCTCAGGAAGGAAAAGGACAAATATGAAACTAAGAAACGCACCTTTTTAATGCTCTAACTTACTGTACTTCATTTGTGTGTGATACGATACTCCGTCCAGTTGCGCAGAAAAGGTACGAAAAATCTAGGGGACATTTGCGTATTAATGTACATGATGATTAATGGATGATATTTTGGTTAATGATAAATTTAATGTGTAATTCATTGTTCTAGGTATCAATATGATATACGTTTTTTAATGTTTTAGTCTCGTTTAAGGTAGTACTAGCTTAGGTAGAATTAAATCCCTAAACCATCTGAAATCGGCATAAATGAACAGAGCAACATGTACTTACTGTGATATCAACTTGAAAAACATACCTCACCGGCTATTTAAATGAAATAATTGCAATTATAATTGATGGTTTAATACATTGCGTCTTATGGAGAAAACATTTATTTTCAAACAAAGGACAAACTTTAAAATCACGAAAGTGATGGAAGTTTACTTTGATTTGTGGTAAATTTTCCGTAGTATTTGTTACATTACTTTTATCTATAGATCGCCGGACATTTGAAAACCTATTTTTTTTGTCTGTGGTGAGATGCATTCTTTTGTGCTCTTTCCTATTTTCTTTCCTTTCATCCTTCGTCTGTAATTAGAAAATATAATATTTAGATTTTTTTCTTTTTCTATGATATAATGTATTAGGTTTCTTTCATCTTTGTATTTAGATATTTGTTGAATTCAGGAGGGTTTTTTAGTGGGTATGGTCGAGATATTCGGCGAGTCCCACACAGGGGGAAGAGTCACTACGGCTCTTGGTGCGAAACTGCATTTTTCCCCACCTGCATGGGCTCTAATGACCTTGCTGTTGACGAGCCCTTAAAAAAACGAGCCCACAAAAAAAAGAAGAAAAAAAGAAACGAGATGCATAAATCACGAAGCCGTTGAGTTCTGCCCCATTTTTGTAGATGCTCTTATGCATTTCAAACGTGTCAAGCGAGTTCCTGTATATTGTTTATATCATATTATTAACTGATAGATAGAAATTAAATCAAGTTCTTTTCTTATTTATTATTCATATTGTTGCGTTTTAAAACAATTAGATAATTATAAAGAAAACAATTATACACCTCCGGGCTTTGACTGACTTGGAGGGCTGGTCCCACCTTACTGATATGCTTCTTTTAAATGTTTATGTGGAGTGTTTTTGTCACATGCCATTAGTGTCTGTAATCTCGTCTTTATCTCTGTATAGAGATACCCTAGTTTAAATTTTAAATTCAAATTTTTTTACAAAGTAGTCAGTATTACGTGTGTGAATATTTGAGGAAAGCGAACAGTTGGGTTGACTTTCTTCCAATGTCATGTAAACTTATTTATTTTAATGTTCTTATTACGAAGAACACTGTTTGAACCAACATGTAAAACTCGTAGAATTTAATAACCGAATCAAAATATGAGACACGAGTATAAAGAAAGTATCTCAATAGTCAAGAAAATAAAGATCCCACTAAATTTCAACCAATTGTTTCTAAGAATCTAACATCAGAATTTCGCCACAATGTTCGTTGAGTGTAACTGTTTCCATTGCATTGCAAGGGTAAAATATAGGTCAGTAATCTTGAGAACAAACCATTTTAATCATGTATCTTTTGTTGTTGTTGTGGGGCTTTACGGCTCATGTCGACATCAAAGGTCATTGGAGCCCTTAAAACTTGTACAGGTAGGGAAAATGCAGTTACGCACTAGGGAGAGCCAACATGACTCTCCCCGCGTGTGGGACTCGCCGAAAGACTCAGCCATACCCACTAAAAACCCTCCTGCATTACAACTCAAAACACAAATTCCAATATATCTCATGCCTTTTACTAAAAAACACTTTAAAAAAAGAAGAGGAAAGAGGAAAATGAAAGATACCCTAGCCCTAATAGCGTCGGGATCGAAAAGAACAAGAGGTGACCAAGGGAGGTCAGAAAAGAGAAAGGAAGGAGCATGGCACAAGTAAGTGGAAGTAATGACAGACTCAGCTCGGGGCCCCGTGTTCGCCAAACACGTACTTACTATATGTAAGTCCCCTGGGGGGATGTATCTTGTTTTTTTTGTACATTTTATTTATCACGCACTCCTGGTACCACACCTTGCGTATAATTTTTGTCAGACAAATAAAGCTGAAGACAATGTACAGTTAAAACTACATAATTTTTTTCCATCATACTTGTTCCGCAGTGTTGTTTTGCTTTTTAGAAATACCGTGAAATTAAGTTGAATGTTGTAATTACCGTTCATTATACGTACCATTACACTGATCAATATTGATACCAGACACTATATTATGATATTAAAAATATTTTCATGAAATTGTCAATCCGAAGCTCTCATATAATGAGTAGAGGACACCTCCAATTTTTTTTGGATAAAGTATTAGTTTCGGCTGTTAAAAAATTGGAACACGTTTCAAAATTAAATTAAATTGTCTCACAAGGAGAATAACTTATTTCTTTTTTGTTCAGCCTATGGACAACATAATTGACATTCGATCTGCTCGATTCCATCGATGTCTACCGAATAGTAGTTATTTTGATGAATGATAGATTTAAATAATTTTATACATTTTTATTGACGTGACCGAACTATTATTGTATATTAATGTTCATTAAATCAGCTAGTTAATTCTTTAGGTAATAGTGCTTTTAATTTTCAAGTTATTTTAGAGAGAACAGTACTTTTATTGTTGGACACACAAATCTAGCGACTGTAATATCCGAGGTTGACACTATATTAATTTTAACTTAACGTTTTGAACTAAAATGTTATCAGATGGTTCTACCGACTTGCATTACTTCTTTTCGACTATACGTGGATCTAAATACCATCGTGACCCACACCCATTAGCTTAACGTCACCACTTCATCCCTAGGAGTGTTAGGGGTTCTTCACTCCCCGTTCCACCATTTAGTGCTGAACTTGTTCTTAAACGGCACAATTCATTTAAACGGGCTCGAAAATTCTTATATCGTAACTAATATCAGACATTTTAGAACTTTTTACATACCCCCTCACTACTCTACCTATATGAGATCTAGGAATGTTTTCCCTCGCTCCCCGTGGTGGCTGCGTCCTTATGTAACATCAAAAGAGACCCCATTTCAACGACCCAGACATCCATCCAACTTGACTCACTTATACGGTCTCAACATTAAACTAAACGGTATCGAGTGTGTTATAATTCATCTCAGCAACTACGAAAACTATGAATTGACACAAACATCGGTTGTTTTAAATATTTCATTCGTGTCAAACCCTTCCCAACCTACCTCTCAGGGTGTAGTGCACCCCAAATAATATGTGCCATATTCCTTGCACATAACGGTATTAGGAATATGATTATACCTTTGAGAATCACCGAAAACTATGCTTTCGAGACCAATATCAGGGTTCATTATCCGTTATTTTACATGTCTTCCCTTTTCACCCCACCTTGAAGGGTACCGTATGTGATCTGAACTGAAACTTAACGATTTGCATTGGTAGTTCATTTATTTGAACTCAGAAACTCTGAAAACCATGGATCTGACGCAAGTCGATATTTTCCTGTCACTCCCTTTCAAACCCCAGTTTAAGATCGCAAGGGAGTGTCTTATTGACTTGGGTACTGACTTTGGACGTGCACGCTAGGACGTGTTCGTCTCAGATTTGGACTTACAGGCAAGTCGAAAAAATTGGAAGCCATCAGCGATTTTTTAAGTTCTTAGAGGAAAATGTCTGTAAGACATGAAATTTTTATTTGGAAAAATGTTATCTAATTTTTTTTTTCGAACCTGACAAAAATATGATCAATTAACTAATTTTTTATATCTGGTTATTACGTCATTTTGTATACTAAGTAGTTATTTTTTTACTACTAAATCATCAGTAAAATATAATGAATTTGATCAATTTTAATTAAAAAAAAATATTTTAGGAAGAACTAGATAATAACTAATAAATTATTAAATCGTGAATTTTTTATAATATTAATTCCATATGAAATATTTATTTACTCAATAGTTTGCGTTTCATGTACACTTAAATATTATCAGTGTGCTATGTAAGTCACTTTGAATTTTAAATAAATTTTATTTTTAATTTGCTGGTAACGAAGAACGAAGGATTCGCCCGTAAACCGAATGGATGGTCAAGAAGGAAAAATTTGGTTAAATTTTAATGAAATTCTCCATATGTATACTAATTAAAGTGAAGTTTTGGAATGTCTTTTACATGGAAATCGGCAAAAGTCATCGACGAAATTATTTGAAATTGCAAAGGACTAACAAACGAGAAAGATATATGAGAAAGTATGTGCAATAATTTTGCACAACTAGTTTCATTCTTTCAGGGATAGAATATGAGTTGGCGTATTTTTTGTAGTTGCTGATTTATTGGAACGTTAATCCTTTTTTTTCCCTTGGAAGTATACTAAGAGTACACTGGAATTAGACACCAAACAACTGTTCGTCAATTGGGGTGTAATTTTCGACCGAATGAAACTGGAAACGTGGACCATGAAATATTATTGTAATTTCGAAGGAACTGAATCATAATGCAGCACTGAAATGATTTCTTTCAAATGGGATGATTCTTCTGAGTAGAAACATTAACAAATTCTATATACTTTATTTATATCCCTCGAGAAATATTGCCGAAAATGGAACTGGTAAGGAACACGGCTTATAAAAGGAGCTAGTGTTGGTTTAAATGATTGATGGATCTAAACGATTGATAGTGTCATCCTAAGTTACCCAGTGGTAAAAAATTTACACATCGAAAGATTTTAATGAACGAAACGAAGTATAGTCGGTTTAAACTATGGTTTTGGTATCAAAAGAAGTTTCCAGCCTTAAAACAATAAACAAAAGGTGTTCCGTGTTGGTTTGTTCTCGTGAAAGGCATTACAAGTTTCCACCCATGCATACTGTAAAGACTACGGTATGTTTGATTCAAATTTCATCTGTTATCTCAAGATGGAAACTTAATGTTTTGATAAACCGTAATGAGAATAATGAAAAACGAAATACTAAAAAACTAATTAACATAAATAGGACTCTTTTATGAATCGTATCGCTGGAGGTTATTTTAATTAACTTTTTGTTGCAGACGGACAACAAGAAATCGGAAGTGTGTAGCAGAAATATTGTATAGTTCTTACTATTATTAATAATTATAAAAGTGACAAGTTTAACTAACTTTTTCTTATAGATGTTCTATCTTATAGTTATAGTAATTCATCTCTTCAGTTGCCATTTTTTGGACCTCAGACGAATTCCTTCTTCGTTGAAAAAATTGAATAATAATAAAAATGTCTCTACAAATTCAATGTGATTTACGAAGCCAACTAACAAATATTTTATATCGTGTATAAAGTATTAAATTATTTAATCTATTCTTCTATTAACGTATATTAGATGTTCAAGATAAATAAATTAACTACACCTTCCGACATTTTATAGACCTTTATTTCGAGTTTATATTTACGTTAATAACATTTAATTGTTCTCTTACTACGTTTATGTTTCCTGGTACAATTTGTTACACCTGACGACGACTCAAACCACGAGTCGAAGCCGTGTGTTTTTAAAAAGTACAAAATCTTTCATCGTTCATAAAAGGGTCGTAACTTATAATTTATTTATTTAATTCGTAGTAAGTTTATACAAAGACGAGGCTTTAAATATGACTACGTGTGTTATACAAATATGCCTTATTTAATCATTTATATTAAAGTTATTACCTGCTATCCTCATTAAGCTGCTGTTCTAAAAATTTATAAAATAATTTCTCGAGTCGTCTACAGGAACGAAACTTATGATTCTGTTATTATCTGTATCATTATTAAAGTATGTCTTTTTAAATGTAACAGCTCATATAAGATTTTTAGGAGCCAATGATAAATACCCGAATAGAAATATGACAAAGTGGAAATCCGTCATACCGTTGAGAATTTTGTATCAATTTTTTCTCAATTGATCTGTTTCTTTCTATTATAAAATCGATTTTTTCTCTTCTGAAAAACTACCTCTTCAAAGACCAACAGCTGTCATTCTCAGTGTAGAAGCATTTTATCTCATCCGGCTATTTAGTTTGCGCGTCGTTATTACGTCGGTGTGGATTCGAACATTCCCCCCCCCCCCGTATGACACTGCACCCCATTCCTCATGCCCCATCCCGTCGCCTGTCGCTTCTTTCTCGCGGCGTCAGAGATGCCGTGACGTGTCAGGGAAACGAGGGAACGCGATAATCCGCTGACGGAGGCAGTGAGATTAATTCCAATCCCCTTTGGGGAACGTCCATTTTATCGCTACCATGCACTTTAAAAAAATTCTCGTTGAAAACTGCGAAACAGAGTCTGTGAAGTATTGATTTCCTTTCCCTCTATGCATAATCTACAAACGTGAACGTAAGCAGGCTGAATTTCACCCCGACCGACGCGGCGCTTGAGCCGATATGCGAAGCGAACGATCTCTCTCCACGGTTCAATGGCTTCCTACAGGATTGCTTTGTGTAAACACGGGATGAATTCCTTCCCACTTTCTGTAATGACAACTTTTCAAGAGAAGCTTCGTGTAATTGATCGGATAACTTTTTGTTTGCTTTCTCGGATTCGAATCCAATATAAGTTCTTAAACGAAGTTATCTTAGATATCATTGATTGCTAATTAAACTCGACATTAAAGTAAACATACCAATTAATTAAATAGCGTAAATAATTGATATATTCGAATCATTTTGATTGTTTTGTCAAATATTATTTTATGGATATTGTATGATTTGAGGACATGGCATGAACAATGAACATGGAATAAAGTTAGAATGGCATAAATTTAATATAATTGGTAAAATAATAATGAATGGCAGCAATATTATTTCGCAAATGTTAAGTAAATATAATCCCCTGTATTGATAAAAGTATTTTAGAGCTCATCAGGTGAATCGTAACTGAAATCTAGTGGCATTATGAGTATTTCTATACTCAAGTACTCCCTTATTAAAACCTAAATTATTCTATGTTTGAATTCTCAGTTTCCATATTCTTTCACAAAAGTTGTGGGTGCTACGGTGTAATGGTGGATGCTAGTGGCGTTTTTTATTCATGGACATTGATATTTCAATTTATTCTTCCCATTTCAGTATTTTTGATCCATGAGGAGTGAATTTAGAATCGTTAATGTTTTGTGTCAACCGTATGACCTGCATTATATTGGAATGAGTAGAAAACTTCAAAGAAAGTTTTGTTTTTACTGTGAAACTATCACTTTCACCGCCACTACAAGTTCTGAATCTTTAAATTTCAAACAAAATAAATAAATTTATTAACAGTTATTTTAAAATCTACTTTTTTTTCGTGCGTATTGAACTCGGAGAGAAAAAAAACTCGGAGGGGAAAAAAATAATTTGACCATTTTTTTCGTAAGGTTTTCTAGTCTTGTTTTGAATGATGAACAGTGAAGGTTCAATTCTCCCACGCCGAGTATGAACTGGACGACCCTTCTTCTTTCGCCTGGAACCCACTTTCCAGTCCTCTCTCTCCTTTCCCCGTCCATTCTTTTAACACGGATTGCGAACGAGCTTTAAAATTGCATCGAAACCGGTTGCTGTGGAGCTCGCAAACAGTACAGATGCTTTAGCTGGAGTACGAATGAACGTACAAGCGGTGAACCAGGCCGAATGAAGCTTCGAAATCAAAGAAACTAAGTACGTAACACGAGGTTCATGAATGGCGTGTTGCTGTATTCTTGAGAATCGTGCTTATATCTGAGGATGCATTCCTGTAGACCGGCGTCGCGGATTTCGTTTGTTTACGTAAATGAACCTTACGCTCGACGAAGATATTTGCTTTCCTCGTCACACAACGACTATTGTATTCGAAAAATATTCAATGTATGTTTGTTCTTTGCTTATCAGTCATTGTTTCTTCCATACATTGATTCTGCCTCAGAAGTACGGAAATATTATATCCATTTACCTTTAGGAAACTTTTCTCTCAACTATCGTTGGTAAAAATCCTGGTTGAAAATCTACGAAGTATTCGTTTCCAAGATTGCGATGAAATAAACTTCTTTTGCTCTGGTATATACTTCTGGATTACTTTTCGCCGCGGAAGGGCTGTTGTAAAAGGTTTGGTTCTGGGAAAAGTTAGTTTTCTCAGAAGTTGGTATAAAACACGACAGAATTTGAGATATTCAAACACAATGGTGAATTTATTACAGCACTCTGAATTACGTATGTTCAGGGCATGTCTTGCGTGAGAGTGCGGAAAACGTGGGAGAAAGGCAAACAATATGAAATAATGTTGACAAAAATGATGAGAAACACGTACACAAACGTTGGAGTCTCACTTTTCCAAGGGTGATATTAAAATGCAATCATTAATTTAGGAATGTGAATGTGACAAGTGAATCTTAACTCGGGAAAGTGAAAAATGCTTAAATTGAAGTATATGTATAAACACGAGGAAATTCGATACCTTTTCAGATCTTAGCGAATAGGGTTTTGTTGACCTTTACTTTAACTTTCTCTTATACGTGGTACTGTATAAAATGTGTTGTAAGCGTGAAAATTTTCGATCGCGAAATTTGACGTAATTGTCCGTTTTGAGGTTCTCAGTTGGGAAGTTTTTGTTAGATACCCGTGTGCCCATATTTTTTTCAAATTTGGAAATTTAAAATTATTATATTGACGAATATCTTTAGCAAAATGTGAAATGATCTGATCAGGTGTGAAACTTATCTCTTGTCCTTGTATTTAAAGTTTCTTGGAAGTAGTGGTTAGTGCATGTGCAACGGAGAGCTGCTTTGAGAAATTATTTGCACTACCTGGTGTGAAGTCCGTTTGTAAACATTTGATAGATAAGTTGTGCTTTGAACAATAAGGAAGATTTTTCAAAATTCATATTTATTTCTTTAGTTTTAAAAGAACCTTGTTGCCTGAATGGAAAATGCATGGAATGTGACTGTTTATCCTTTAAGATGATCCAAAATACACGTACTTGTGTACTATTTGTTTCTTCCATGATTTTGTGGAATTTCCGATTATTTATTTATTATAATACTGTTCTTGTTCCACGACAGCTTTTATTTAATGGTCTCTCCTCCGGTGTTGGTCAAATAAAAACCCAGGTGCATCATTTACTTCGTTGGCTTTCGGTATGAGGTATTTTAGCTGCTTGCTTAAAACATTGACATTCTTTCCGCATTCCCCCAACTAGGAGACAATATCCAATCTCCTAGCTCTCTAGTTTGTCAGTACATCGGCTTTGAAGTGGGAAGACGCACCTTTCCCCGCTTCTCTCACTCCCTGCTTTCTCATCGTGTAGCGCGCTGATGCTGAGTTGTGCTTTTCTTTTTGATGTTCTCACCTGAGAACTTCTACTGTTACGTGACATTTAACAAGCTGTAAAGAAGCGCGACTCACTTTATCATAATTATCTTTTCTAAAAATGATATTATCAAAGGCGGTGGGGTCACAAATATAGTACGCTCTTCTATGTTGCAAGCAATGGCCTTTCTAAATGTCAAAGTTGACAAATGTAACATTTCTATACTTCCAGATGTACTACCGAACATGTGATGAACTTGTGTTCTTTGTGGGTCGCTCGAATTGTTTCGCAAAATTGTTCGTATGCAACGTCTGACACTTGTCATCATAGCGAGTGTACACCTCACACCAGTACAAATCGTTGAAATAACTTCCAGTGGATAAAATATTTTTAAAAAATCCCATTAAAAAAGATAAAATAAATAAATTGTTCGATCATTTCGAAGAAATATTCCGTGCTGCATAAGAAAGGCGCGAAGATTGCTTTATTCCATTGACATACTGTTTATGAGGACTTAAACACTGAAGTGCCTCGGGTACGAATTGACATTTCTTATAGAGAAGGAATCTTTCTGATCAACTGGAGTTCAGCTCTCTTAGTATCCGGTGTGAACGCCAGCCTCCAACATTTTCGATGTGGACAAACTGAATCCATCTATAAAATTTCAAAGTTGGTAATTGACGCCGGATAAGATTAATGCTTCGTCTCGCCTCGCCAAGGGAATCGCAGTCACAGATCTGCTCGCGTGAATAGCCGCTCTTCCGAACGGCGCCTCCAGTCTTACGCTCTGCGGTTGCGCTCGACTGGCTGTTAATTAGCGGCGGGTAAAGGACTCTCCCAAAGGGTCAGATGGTGGCGTTGGCGGGCGCGCGGGAGAAGCGAGCTTCGATAGCGTCCTCGGGCTGTGGAGCGGCGCGCGGTCGGCCTGCGTCTGTGGGTTGGAGCGGGATCAGTGGGAGGATGGGGGAGACGGGAGCGAACCCGCATGCGAAGGCAGGCGTCTCGCAAAGGGAGCGCCGCTGCCAGAGTGAAGGTCTTCGCACTCCGGTCGACGTTTCATCTCCTAACCCAAGTGCCGCTAATTATATTTCCACCATACGCTCTTTAATGGATGAGCGGATCTCGGAGTTCGGCTTTGTTGATGATGCGACTTATGAGCTTCTGCTCAGGGACGAGCTGCTACGTGGTTTCTTGCATTGACATCTAACTGGTCTTAAGGGCGAAGGATGTTCTCTGAGATATGGCGGGGAGGTAATGATGGAACTCGCATACCGTAGAACATAACATGTCAATAGTATTTTGGTGTGCCCGAGTGAACATTTCTTGTGAAATGTCTGTATAATCTACTACTATATGTTATTACGCGCATAAAGATTTTCTCTTTAGTCTCAAGGAAAAATGACTCACTTTTACAAACTTGAATGTTTCTTGCATCGTCTCGTGATAAAAGTACACGATAGTGTTGCAACAGTTGGCACACTTAAGGCCATCTTTGCATATTTATGTAACTTTTTCCCTTAATTATTCTACCATAACATCGTATCGTCAACTGTTCTTTCTCATATGTCGCTTTAGATAACTACTAGGTTTATGATGGACATTAGGAAATAAGGTTTTTGATTATTTATTTGCCCGACTTCGAGGTAACTACATAATAACGAATCAATTTATGAGACGATAAAATGATTATTATTAGATAATTTCGTCATCTTTTTTAAACATAAATTTATCATTCGTTACCAGACTTATCTATAAACGTGATTCATAATCTGAAAATAACAGGATTAAGCAATGCTCATTCTGTTTGTGGAATGAATTGTTCATCACGAAAGATTATATTATTTATTTAATATAAAAGTCTTTAATGTTGAAACTACCTATCTAAATGTCATAACATCTTCGAGTGGGAATTTTAAATATTTGGATTTAAAATAAAGCACTCACAACTTAATACAACCTGTTAAGTTCCTGTTCCTTTCTATTTATAAGAGTTTTAGATGAGGAGGGAAGACTGAGACGTAGTTGGCACACTGAGCATCGTCTGACCTGGTTATACTCCTCTTTGTTTTAAACTCACAGTTATGAATTACCTAGCAAAATTAAATATCTAATCATTTCTATATTAAACGGCGAATATGTAGTTGTGCGTATCACAATTCAATTTTTTTAAATTCTCGAATGAAGTCACACGTCCACCTCGGGTTCTGATAAGGGCGAGTCCAGATCTGGTAATAGAAGGGCTTCAGTATGTATATATTTGTTTGTCATTTTGATGGGCTATCTGCACAAGGCAGTGTTCTGTCGCCACGCTCTATCAGTAACTTTATGGAACTAATGCGGCTAAGAGAGTGAATGGGATGTGAATATTGAGGATTGAAATGAATGAGAGTGACGTATGTTCATGAGTGATTGTTGTTCCGAAATATAGGGTGAGGAAAAAAGGGTAATGGGAGAGCAAACCAGCCGCATCAAACCTTTTGTCCACAACTACAGATTCTACTTGGATCATCCGGGGTTGAACTAGCGTCATCAGAGTTACGGGATGAGACCTCTACATTACGGCCTAAAACTTCAGTATTTGAAGAATGTTATGACACACGAGTCGACTGAATGAGGCTGATACGTTGGTTTTAACAAATTTAACGATGCAGCGTCTGGAAGAAAAACTAAACACGAATTTCCGATAAAGGTACTCATTTTATTGATTTCATTTCTACACGCATAACTAAAATGTATATTATACCTTCCAAATTGGTGAGATACAACTGGGAAAGTAGGATACACTGGCTGGGGCATGTCGTTAAATGGGAAGAAGAAAGGTTAGTTAAACCCGAGCGATTAAATCGCCATGGAAACAGAGAGAAACAACATTCTGTACGATAATATGAACGTTTAATTCGATTTAGACTGTCTTTTACCACTCTTACTCATCTGCCGGGTGCTTGATCAGCGGGTACCTAACCAAGTTTTTACTAACCTATCGTTCGATCTTGCGCCTTTCACGACGCTTTTCCATAGTTCCATCTCCCGGTAGCTAACCGTTCGACGTAGCCATTTTTGCGAGAATTAACTATAAAACGTTTACGAAAGATGAGAATGTAAGGAGTAGTGACACGATTTGTTTATAAAACTCCAAATACTGCCACGCAAAATATTACAACGCAAGCTTGTGTATCGTCGAAGGAAACGTTAATTTAAAAGTAATGAAGAAAAGAACGATCCCTAGACCACGATATCAAAACATCAAACACTGTTGTCGATTTTTCTTCTCGTTTGATATTACCATAACAAAAACATTTCATAAGCTATTTGGGGTTTTTACTTCTATTCCTTTTTTATGATTTTAGAGTTGCTTTTGTATTCTTTAGGCATTCGTGGACTTCCACATCAATGGCTAACTTCTTATTTAAAAGATAGATATCAACAAGTAGAAATATCCTATACTAAAAATAAAATACTTGAGCGTTGTCTTTCAGAAACAAAGCCACTTACTTGCGGAGTA
>NNCF01133806.1:137686-171941 GCA_002313205.1 Laupala kohalensis
TATATTTATTTTCGAGATCTTTTAAAGCAATAACCTTTTACGAGGTAATTAATGTAACAAAAAAGAAACTAAGTATTCTTAAGGTTATCCAGTTAAAAAAATGATGTAATGGGCAACCTCCACGGCGTCCATATTTGAATTTCATTCGCCCCGATAATGCTCATGCGCTCACCTGTCGCCCAGTTAAAGCTACCGCTCCGGTAGCGGAGCTATCCAACGGATAGAGGATGGTGCAATCTACCATTACTATGCGGATAAGTTATCCAAGTAGGGCTATCCGGTCGGCAAGAACGCTAGTGAAAGACGCTATTAGCAAGATTTACCTGGATAATATGGCATACAATTCTTTCCCCAATCTGCTTGGTTTTGTATTTAGCATTAATCATGACATCAGAATATTTATGATTAGTTATGAATTTATGATAATACACAACGGAGCAAGTACAAAGTAACTCGCCTAATGTTCCCCACGAATATTGTTTATATCAGCATCAAGGTGAATATGATGGTAAGGTTTGCGGCTGCTCGAAGCTGATCACGTCAAGACAGACACTTCACCAGTATAAAATATAAGAAAACCGGTATTTTGCCTCCTTTTTTGAGCTCTATACATAAAGGAAAAATATCTCAAAAGTCTAAAATTTAAATAAGGCAAGAGCTCACTTCTATTTTCTTTCTTTTTTTGAAACGTTATGCACGAGACATGCTCAGTAAGGGGAGGAACCTAGGTATTTATTTAAGAGTGAAATCTTAGCTTTGTGAGACACGCGCCATTACTATGCCAAAGTTCCATGAAATTCCGCCAAACTTCTGCGAACAGAGAGTGAAAAAAACTTTGCTAAGTTCGCTCATCGTAGTCGCACGCCAGCTGCCGAGCAGGGCATATTGCTGGGTCGCGCTCACCGCTTAGAAGCGGTCGCGTCTTTTCACATTCTCCAGTCAATTCGATAGTGTTTTATACAATAAAAACATCATGGATAGGACTTAAAAAGTGCATAGTGCTTAATTATTTACAAATTTATCTTTAAAATATCAATTGCAGTGTCCTTTTATTTATCAGTTGGATAAAAATCTTCACCATGACCAAAGGTTAGTTGCTTCCAATGGTTCGTCCCATCTTCTGCGTCCTTGTAAGCCATGTCCCCAATAAAGATACTTACCGCGGATATAAGAGAAACGTCTGGAGAAATTCCAACATTACCAAGACTACTTAGCCCAGAAAATAATTTTCTTATTAATAATTCCGGCCGTGAAAACCTTCATTCGTTTATCAGTGACCAAACAGTTTTTGAACCTGGAGTAAGCTTTGCAAGGTCAGCGAATTCAGAAAAGTAACTGCTGATCTCATTTATTGCTGATTTATTGCCGTCACAAATCAAGAAATGAAAGGTACATGTGGATTATAGCTTCTCCAAACGTCCCCCGTACGGAGTCAGGTTAAAAAATTATCCCCAACGCTACATACCATATTTCAAATGGATACGTACTGAATGATCTAATTGTTAGGAGTTTATAATTCCTCATTAGTACCTTTAAATGTTCAGAAAAAAAACTGTCTTATTAACTGTAATGAACTTTTTCAGACAAAAATATATTTCAATAACAAAGTTTCGTCACGTTTGTGACTTCGTCAGGTGATACATAAATAGTACAGCATGTTAATAACATGCCATGAATGAAATTACGTAACATTTATCCCTATCCAAACTGCATCCTCAGGTTATCCAAGAAACTACTCTCCATGTTATTTGATCAGTTGCGCTGCTTGCGTCTATCATAATTATAATTGCGAATAATATGGAAAATGGTTTTATGGATAACATGAAGACGCTCTCAGGATACATGTGAATATTATGAAATTTCCATCATAACAGTTTACTAGGATTCTGTACTATTTATGTATCATCTGACGAAGTCACAAACGTAACGAAGCGTTGTGATTGAAACATATCGTTTTGTCGGAAAATGGACGTGAAGGTTAATGATACAGTTATGACAGACGAAAACAGAACAAAATATCTCAATGTCACCCACTTTGACATAAATAGCCTACTACCATGCACTTGAGAACTACTGTGTATACTTGCCCGTTTGTGGGGAATGTAGCTGTTCTCTGACAGTGCGTCACCTACTAACTGATTGCCGAAGATACTCAAGTATACGGAGACGAATTGGTCTGGCTGCAGATTTACCAACAATTCTCGGAAATAAAACGGTTAATGTTAATAAACTATTGAATTTTATGAGTAGATCGGGGCTCCTCCCACAAGTTCTCGGGAGGGTTTAAAATTGAATTCCCTTTTCATCTTTACTGTCTTCTTTGTTTTCATCGTTCGTTTCTGTAATTAGAAAATATAATATTTAGAAATTGTTTTCCTTTTTTATGATATAATGTGTTCTGCAACTGTTTATTTTCCTTTTGTCTCATATTTGTATTTAGATATTTGTTGAATATATTAGGAGGGTTCTTTTAGTGAGTATGGTCGAGGTATTCGGCGAGTCCCACACACGGGGAAGAGTCTTTACGGCTCTTCCCTAGGGTGCGAAACTGCAATTTTCCCCACCTGCATGGGCTCTAATGACCTTCGATGTTGACGAGCCCTAAAGCCCCACCAAAAAAAAATGTATACTTGCATGGTATAGTATAAGTGGTTAAGAAATCAGTATTTCATCGAAATACTCTTAGAAGGTATTACGGAGAACATTGGCTGTGAAATTTCAAAAAACGTAGAGAAGTAAGCATGTGTATCATTTCATCGTCGTAAAATTATTTTATTATTATTATTAATATTAATTTTCTTTACTATCAATTATTTGAGATAACCTAATGCTGCTTCTAAAAAGCAAAAGTATTGTACAAAATAATTTATGAAAACTCGAAATTGAGGGAACCTTTGGAAAAAGTGAACTTGAAATCAATTAAGCGACAAAAGTGTACAAAACATCATACATATAGGCCTGAATAGTTAGGCAAAGAGGGACCTAGAAGTTCCAGATGAGTAGGAATGGATGATTGTTTCAATTGTTCATCTTAATTCCTCAATTAATATGGAATTATGTAAGAATTCATTAAATCGTCCCATAGTTAATTCAGTATAGTCCCATGTAAATAGTTTTAAAACTATCAATAAACGAAAGTAAAAATCTGTCTGTAAAAAATTGCGTAAGATAATACGTCTCCGGACAATGTTCCAGCAGTTAAAAACCACGCACGCCGTCTGCGAATTGGTTCTCCCCCCGTGCGTTGCAGCAACTGTTTTGCGACTTCGCTCAAAAAATTTATTGCGATAAAAGCGAAGACTGACTGAATCTCTAAACACAAATTTTGGAACTGTACCACACTTGTTTCAATCCGCATTCCGGTCGTCTCTGTGAGCTTACATTTGAAACCTCGGTATCTACAGAATACCACCTTCTTATGCTAAATCTCATAGACCTTTCGACACCTCAGATTACTCCATCATTTTCGTCCATACACGTCGACATGGTTAAACATCGTGGAAGCAACGATTGTGGTATTATGTTTTTCATCGCTCCCTGATGAAATGTATTCGGCCATTTGAATGCATTATACCTCTTTCTGTTATACGAAAATTCTTGCTGGTGAATTATAAATATAAAAGAAGATCTGCGAGACTTACCTGTAATTCACAACTAACTCACTAATTAATTCGAGGAAAACAATTTTAAATAATCAGAAGAGCACCTTATTACATTTAAAAATCCAAACAATGCGTAAACTATATTTTCCTAATGAAACTAACAACTCATTTCCGTAAACTTCACTTTCCGTTTTCGTTGAATAGTTATTTTCAATATATTATGTGTACTGGATTCTTGACCGCCGAAGTAATACTTGGTACTTCAACGTTAGTAATATTGTCCATCCCTCTTTTCATTGTATTAAGCTCACGTTCTCGACCGATCATTTCCAGCGTGTATTAAAAAGAGAAAATAAAGCTAATTCAACTGAGAGAAGTTAAAAAGTAAAAATGAAAAGTGAAGATGTCCTTAGTTTGTACAATTCCAATGGGGCTAATCTCCAACGTTATTCTAGTTATAAGTATATATTGTGAAATTATCAATGTTTTAAATTTTGATTTTGGTTTCTTAATCCAACTGAGAATTTAATATTTTAAAATTGGGCTACAATATGTAAAATACCCTTTTATTAGAAAAGTAGATATTAATAATGTTTTGGACAACTGAAAATTGAAAAATAATTTCATATGTACGAAGCCAATTAGTGGCAAGTCAAGCAATTGTCTAACTCGTGCGGTTAAAACTACAGCTAGCCTTTTAATACTTTCTTGCTTAACTTCCTCATACATTTACGACATTATGTATGCATGTATGTCAGGGAAATTCCTATCACGTTTCACAGACTTGGAAGGATTAGTAAGATCTCCAATGTTATGTACCATTCCTACAAATAATTTTCAACAAAGGTACATTACAAAATCGATTACATAAAGTATAATATTCAGTAGAATTCAAAAAGAAAGTTACGCCATAAATTCGAGTGAAATAGAATTTATTTAATTTTCTTTAAAACTTAGTTATTTTTCTATATTTTTACAAACATTCGGATATTGGATAACAAACCCTAGAAATCATTTTAGGAGATTTGGAGAAAATGAAACTCGAACAGCAATTCCATAATGAGTAGTATAATAAACGAAATTTACAGTAATGTGTATTCCTTTATTAAAACCAGGAAGTTCCATTCCACCCTGGACAACTTACTTCTCCTGGAATCAGCAATTCAAGATGCATTCGTCCGAAGACAACATCTCATAGGAATATTCTTTGACATCGACAAGGCTTACGATACTACTTGGCGTCATGGCATTTTACAACAACTCTATGCCTGGGGTTTTAGAGGACGTCTTCCTCTGATGCTCATGTCCTTTTTGGATCAACGTTCCTTCCGCTATAGAATTGGAAGAGACACCTCGGATCCCCTTCTTCAAGAGAACGGTGTTCCTCAGGGCTCAGTCTTGAGTGTGACCTTATTTGCAGTGGCCATAAACAGCATAACGTCTGCTGTAAAGAATCCTGTTTTACACTCTCTTTTTGTCGATGACTTTGCTATCTTTTGTTCATCACAGAGTGTCACAGGTGCGGAGCGACAAATCCAACTCGTCCTGAATAGATTATACCACTGGTCGAAAACGACAGGTTTTCGTTTCTCTGCTGAGAAAACACGCTGTGTTCTTTTCAGTAGGAGACCAAGCCTTCTGGCAGAACCTCACCTCGCCCTGGGGAACAACGATCTCAAATTCTATCCTTTTGTGAAATTCTTAGGTCTAATATTTGATCAGAGACTGAATTGGATTGAACGTCTAACAGAACATTAAAGTCTCTGAATTTATTGAAGTGCCTGAGTAGCAGGGAATGGGGCGCTGATCGCTGATCGCTGCTCCTTGCACCTGTTTTATCGAGCATTCATAAGATCTCCGCTCGATTATGGCTGCGTTGTATATAGCTCTGCTCGTGCAAGCTATTTAAAGAAGTTGGATAGTGTCCACCATGCCGGAATTCGACTAGTTACGGGAGCATACCGCACTAGTCCCATTCCGAGTTTGTATGTCGAGAGTGGCGAACCATCTCTTTCCCTCCGGCGGCAAATCCTCATGCTACGACACTTTTGCCACTTGCAAACTTTACCCGACAATCTGGTACACAACGCGGTTTTTCATCCATCCTCTTCTTCCATCCGTTTCTACAACAACAGACTGAGAGCAACCAAACCTTTTGGATATCGCTCCAAACAAATTTTGGAAACCTTAAATATACGCACACTTAATGTCTTACATCAAGGTTTTAGTAAGTCTCCCCCTTGGGCTTTGCACAAGCCGAAGATTATTTTCGATCTTTTGCATCATGACAAGAAGAACACTCCAGCTCCGATGTTGAGGATATACTTTCAGCTAATCCTCTACAAATACCGGGACCGTATCCCTGTGTTTACCGACGGGTCGAAGCAGGCTGATGGTGTCGGCTGCTCCGTGGTATTTCCCCGTGAGACCAGTGGCTACCGTCTAGGCGACTTGTGCAGTGTTTACACTGCTGAGTGCTACGCCATATTGCGAGCATTGCGAACTACAAAGTGCTCCCGCGGATCACATTTCCTGATTTTTTCTGATTCTCTGAGTGCCCTCCAAGCAATCCAGAACATGTATGCAGCTGATAAGCTGATCCAGAACATCCAGGATGTACTTTTCACACTGCAAAGTGACGGAAAGAACATAATGTTTTGCTGGGTTCCTGGACACGTGGGTATCAGTGGAAATGAGAAAGCAGACGTTTCCGCAAAGGCGGCATGCCTCAGGAATCGCGTGGATTTCTCCACGATTCCAAAACGAGACCTACTAAATTTCGTCAAGATAAGGATTCTCAGTGAATGGAGCAATGAGTGGTTAGCTGTTGAAAGGAATAAGCTCCGACTTATCAAATCATCTGTTAAGTCATGGAGCAGTTCCTGTAGGCCAGCCCGGCGCGACGAGGTCTTGCTGACCCGCCTGCGCATAGGACATTGTCCTCTCACTCATAGGTATCTCTTACTACTTGATGATGAACCCGTTTGTGAGGAGTGTAGCTGTTCTCTGACAGTGCGTCACCTACTAACTGATTGCAGAAGATACTCAAGTATACGGAGACAAATTGGTCTGGCTGCAGATTTACCAACAATTCTCGGAAATGAAACGGTTAATGTTAATAAACTATTGAATTTCATGAGTAGATCGCGGCTCTTCTCACAAGTTCTCGGGAGGGTTTAAAATTTGCATTCCCTTTTCATCTGTACTGTCTTCTTTGTTTTCATCGTTCGTTTCTGTAATTAGAAAATATAATATTTAGAAATTGTTTTCCTTTTTTATGATATAATGTGTTCTGCAACTGTTTATTTTCGTTTTGTCACATATTTGTATTTAGATATTTGTTGAATATATTAGGAGGGTTCTTTTAGTGAGTATGGTCGAGGTATTCGGCGAGTCCCACACACGGGGAAGAGTCTTTACGGCTCTTCCCTAGGGTGCGAAACTGCAATTTTCCCCACCTGCATGGGCTCTAATGACCTTCGANAAGTAATGTTTATTTGAAATGGCGAATTTTAGCTCTGGTCGTCGTAGGTATCAGCACTTAGTTGAACGGTTCTAGAATATGCCATCGAGTGTTGACTTTCCTTTGTTTCAATAGAAAACTAGGTGGTCTAATTTAGCTCAATAGCGTTATCTTTAAAAAAGAGATAGGCTGTGTCTTCTTTAATGTAGTTTGAATGAAAAATAAAACAAGTTTCTGCATTACTTTCTTTAAAATTTTATCATGATAGCAATGTTTACTGATCGATAAGAAAAATAAAGACTGTACTGGGAGAATGTACGAATTTCAACAAGTGACAAGAAAGAAACGAAGAAACAGCACTGTGCCAAGGCTAAACACCTGAAGCTCGCCAATTTTTTAAAATAAAAAACAGCAACAACGCCGTCCAACAAGTCGCAGAGACGAAAAAAGAAAACGTCTCTGCCCTACCTTCTTTCATTCCGATTGTGCATTGTCCGACGGTGACGCGTAAATGCACATTCAGGAGCCCAGGAGGTTCCAAATCGTAATGGATTCCATACTTCAGTGGAACCTTAATGGCTATAGAACTAAACGTGAAGAGTTACAGCACTCAGCGCGTCGCAATCCGATCTGTATTTGCCTGCAAGAGACCCACCTATTACCAGGGCACTCTTCGTCTCCGGGGAGATACACCAGCTTCAGATATGACGACACCACGGGAGACGGCGCAACAGGTGAAGTTGCAATGTTTGTAAGAAAGACCATCCTGTCCTACAAACTCAAATCCAGGCTATAGCAGTCAAAATTCACAGCGTACCAGCTATGACAGTGTGTTCAATATATCTTCCTCCGACACGAGATTTCGCGGAGTCTTCCCATAGAGATTTAATTAATCTGATCCCTCGACCATTCCTCGTCCTTGGAGATTTCAACGCCCTCAGTGTACTGTGGGGTTCGTCGAGCGATTGCCCCAGGTGCCGAGTGCTGAATTGTCTCTTTGAGCGTGAAGATTTATGTGTAATGAACACCGGACAGATGACCCACTTCGCTTTTGCCACAGGGTCATGGACTATTATAGGCCTGTCCAATTGCTCTTCTGAAGTTGCTGATATATTCCACATGAAGGGACAAGATGATCTGCATGCATCATCCTATCTGGTTGTCCTTGCAGCAACGTGCTTCTTTTCCCGAATGTAAGTCTCAGAAAGGCTAACTGGACACTACCGTTCTCTGGCTGTCTTCGACAAATCGGGTAGTGTCCAAGAGAGGGTGGACTATCTGACCCAGTTGATTCATCACGCCGCTGAAGAATCCATTCCGAAAACATCTATGTTTCCGCGAAGACCTCATGTCGCCTGGTGAAACGATGCATGTCATTCCGCCATTCGGGCGGGGCGAATAGCATTGGGGAAATTTAAGGTTAGTCCATCTCCGGACAACCTCACCGCATATCGGATTGCTAGAGCAATCGCGCGCGGAACCATCAAAGAATCAAGATTAACCTCCTGGAAAGAGTTTCTAAGTACCATTAAAATAACAACATCGTCCACTAAAGTATGCGAGTCAATCCGAAAGATATCTGGAAGGTATTCTCTAGTTCCAATATCTGGACTCAGGTATCAGGCTGTCACTAACAAAGCAATGGTAACAATGAAGGCTGAATAATTTGCTGACCTAACAACTACAGCAAACTGCGATCCTGATTTCGAGAGAAAAAAGGAAAAAGCAGAGAGAACTTCCTTTGACTTTCGTTCCTCAAACTATGAACCATACAACACTCCACAACACTCGCCTCTCTATAAGAGAATTTGAGTCAGCTCTAGCGACATCCCACGACGCTACTACTGGCTTTGATTCAATTGTGAAATTTTCAGACAAATGATTCTCGAAACGAATGAATACCTTCTGGATATCTTTCATCTAAGGGCGTATTCTCTCATTCCTGGAAGGAAGCAACGGTTCTCCCTTTACTAAAACCAGGAAAGGACAAAACGACCTACAGTGTTATCGAAGTATCGCCTTGACGAGTTGCGTCGGTAAAACTCTGGAGAGAATTATCAACCGACGTCTCGTCTAGTCTTGAAAGGTGAAACCTGCAGAGTCGATCTCAGTGTGGTTTCAGGAAGTTCTATTCTACCCTGGACAACATACTTCTCCTGGTAACAGCAGCTCAAGATGCATTCGTCAGAAGACAACATGTCGTCGGAATATTCTTTCACTTTGAGTTTTATGATACTACTTGGCATCATGGCATTTTAAAACAATTCTATGCCTGGGGATTTAGAGGACATCTTCCTCTGATGTTAGTCCTTTTTGGATCAGGATTCCTTCCGCTACAGAATTGGAAGAGAGACCTCGGATCTGCTTCTTCAAGAGAATGGTGTTCCTCAGGGTTCAGTCCTGAGTGTGACCTTATTTGCAGTGGCTATACACTGCATAACATCTGCTGTAAAGAATCCTGTCCTACTCTCTTTTTGTCGACGATTTTGCTATCTTTTGTTCATCACAGAGTGTCAGAGGTGCGGAGCCTCACATATCCAGATCGTCCTCAATAGATTATATCACTGGTCGAAGACTAGTGGCTTTCGTTTCTCTACTGAAAAGAACACAACGTGTTTTTTCAGTACAGAAACGAAAGCCACTAGTCTTCGACTGAACGTTGTGTTCTTTTCAATAGGAAACCAAATCTTCTGGCAGAACCTTACTTCGCCCTAGGGCACAACGTTCTAAAACAATATCCTTCTGTAAAATGTTTAGGTCAAATCTTTGATCAGAGACTGAATTTGATTGAACATCTGACGGGAGCCTACCGTACTAGTCCCATTCCGAATTTGTATGCCGAGAGTGGCGAACCGTCTCTCTACTTCCGGCGACAACACCTTATGTTACGACACTTTTGCCATCTGCTTACTTTACCCGACAATCTGGTGCACAAAGCAGTATATCATCCTTCCTTTTCTTCCATCCGTTTCTACAACAACATACTGAGAGGATCCAAACCATTTGGATATCGGTGCAAAATTTTTTTGGAAACCTTAAATATACGCACACCTAATGTCTTAAATGAAGGTTTCAGTAAGACTCGTCCTTGGGCTTTGGACTTGCCGAAGATTAATTTCGATCATCTGCATCATGACAAGAAGAACACCCCAGCTGCGATGTTGAGGGAATACTTCCACCTAATCCTCGACAAACGCCGGTTTTCCCTGTGTTTACAGACGGGTCGAAGCAGGCAGATGATGTCGGCTGGCCCTTGGTGTTTCCCCGTAAGACCTGTGTCCACCGTCTTGGCGACCTGTGCAGTGTTTACATCGCTGAGTGCTATGCCATGTTGAGATCAATGAGTGATTTGCTGTTGAAAGGAATATGCTCCGACTTATCAAATCGTTTGTTAAGTCATGGAATCGTTCCTGTATGTCAGCCAGGTGCGACGAGGTCTTGCTGACCCGCCTGCGCATAGGACATTGTCGTCTCACTATTCGGTATCTCTTACTGCTTTTTGATGAACCCGTTTGTGAGGAGTGTAGCTCTTCTCTGAGAGTGCGTCACTTACTAACTGATTGCAGAAAATGCACGAGAATACGGAGACAAATTGGTCAGGCTGCAGATTTATTAACAATTCTCCGGAATGAAACGGATGGTGTTAATAAACGATTGAATTTCATTAATAGATAGTGGCTCCAACAAGTTCCCGGAAGGATTAAATGTGCATTTTTATCCTTCCTTTCCGTATTTTGAAAATAATAATTTTTAAAATTTTTTTCCTTTTTATGATAGAATGTGTACGGCAACTGATTCGTTTTCTTTCCTCTCATATTCTTATTTAGATATTTGTTGAATTCGGGAATGTTTTTTTAGTGGGTATGGTGGAGATATTCGGCGAGTTCCACACGCGGGGAAGAGTCGTTACGGCTGTTCTCTATGGAGCGAATTCGCATTTTTCCCCCACCTGCAAGGACTCTAATGACTTTGTCGTTGACGAACCCTAAAACCCCACATAATTATCATTCATCATGCCTATATAACACAAAGTCTACAGTCCTATTGAATGATGATTAAAATATTTGAAATATTAACTGTATGAATTCTACTATTTTTAACGTCCATTATGTAATCTTATTAAATAAATAATTAAAAACGTGCGATCTTTTATAGACGAATAATATTTTATCAAAATGCAGTGGACTCTTCACAAAAAGTATTATTGGTCTATAAATGTTCGTATGTTTTTTTTGTTTTTTAGTTCGTTAAACTTATGAACATTGTTAATTTTTGAATCTCCTCTAGTAATTTGGTCTCTAATGACCTCGGTGTTGACGAGCCCTAAAGCCCCAACCAAAAAAAAAAAGAAAGTAATTTGTAAATTCGTGCATTATTACTGAATCTTTTCCGAGCGCGATAATTATTCTTTGTTGGGCTCTTCTTTCATCGAATATTATGTTTCGTGAACATCTCTTTTACCTTGACATTTGTAATATCGGAGTTTCTCATGCAACGGACTTTTCGCGAGAAATTTTTCGATATGATCCTTTCCGATATTGATTGGAAACGAGGATGAAGAAAGAACAAACAAAATAAAAGTTTGGTCCATCATTCACATCCCATAATATCTTCATATTCTTTTAAAATATTTCATTTGGTAGTCCATTGTCAACATCGTATTTTGTTGTCACAGGAATAATATGGTTTGTTATCCTTTTTAGGTCATTTTTATAGATTGCAATTCGACTATCCAATTACCAGATTTTCACATTGTTACGATGGGAGGCAATTATCTTTGTCCCTTGTCAGCCGCTTGCGGTTACACGCTTCTAGAAGCAGAAGACTGGTTCGATTTACACTACCGCTGACTCTGGAGAGGACGGCGGCGGATGGCCAAAATCCGAAAAATATACTCTTTAAATACCTTGGAGCAATTTTCGGAGGGACTACTCTTTAGTGCCATGAAGAGAATGCGCAGAACTATTGGAAACAATTCATTCAATTTCATAGGATTGGCAAACGAGGATGTTCGTTTGTATGCACACCGAATGTGTGGATTTAGTTTAATATATCAGAGAAAATTTTGGGCCAAAAAGTTAAGCTCTCGAGTAAATACCCTGTTTCCCTGTACTTCTTACAAATGTGACGTGTGCATCCAAGGATGGCTTTAGATGGGGGAGGCATACCGAGAACTATTTTTATAAGTATCTATGCAGTCACTAGGCAAGTTATTGTTACCCAAAAACTCTAAAAAACATTCCAATATTTTACTAACAGTTTTAATTTTATAAGTATCTGAAAATTCCAATAGTGTATGAGTATAATATTATTTATAGTTTAACTTTACCCCTTTAATTAATTTATTAAACTGTATTTTTATAGAAGCACGACAAGATAAGTAAGTCGCTTGGTAGCGCCGATGCCGGAACGATGTTGTCTACAGTAGTGTACCTGATTTTCCACATATCAAAATGTATTTTGCAAGTCGTTTATTGTAAGATGTACTATTATACTCAACAGAATATGGTATGAAATACTAAAATGTTAACGCCACAAAAAATATATCAAATTGAATCCCCATTCTAAAATACACCTATTTCATTTTTAAACAGCATTATTATTACAAATTATTATTTGGACAAATATAGTATGTTTCCAGATGTACTTTTCTTAGTATTGGTTAGTTCAGCTTATTATTATGATGTACGAAGTTTATATAAGTATAAATAATTTATAATTATTTAATAAATATTTTATATCGTGGCCAAACTGATATTGACTATTGCTATTTCGTGAGAAACATGTATTTTTATGTGCATAGAATTTCAATAAATTGCTTAGCTTTTTGAGATATTTCATTAATTTTATAATTTTTGTCAAATTTGATATCTATTTTTGGTTTTAAAATGCATATTTTTGTATATTCAAAATTTACAAATTTTTCTATATTCCCGAGAGCCTGGAAACTTTTTTTTTTGTGATTCATTGAATGTCTTAGTTTGGAAAGAAATGTTCTTTTCGTGGACTAAATTGTGCATTATTTCGAACACGTGCGATGTAACAATGCATGTGCTGCATAGCTCACTTGTTGGGCGTGAGGCATGAAAGAGCAGAAGCAAGAGTGGCGGTGGTGCAGAGCAGGAGTCGTTTGCTGAGAGGGGCGGCGGGCGGAGCGATGCTGGCTGGCGATAAATAGTCGCTGGCGTTGTTACGAAACCAAACGCGCGAAGAGTGCGAGTGGAAGTTGCCGGAGTGCCTTTCGCGAACGGATGCGCAAGTCGCGAATGCAAGTTGGAAACTGTTATTACGGGGGTGGTAATTGGATGCGCGTTTTATTGTGCGATGCGTCCTTGAGGTACGAAGTGGGTTCAGCTTAGCTCCTGTCTTTCGTGCAGCTGCTTCCGTTTCTTGTAACGTTTCGATCTACAAGTGTACAGCTTGACCCATTTGGTGTTCCTCATGCTAATGATCCGCCAGTGGGTTGTACTCCAGACTCAAGGATGAATTAAAAATCGTAAACGGATAATGAACAAAAGTATTGTTACTTAAAAAATATTATTTCTGGACACACGAATCGTCCTATATTTTTTAAATTTCCAAATAATGTAGTGACTAAATATTTATTACAAATTAATAAATCTCCCGAATTTTTATGATATGCCTAATGGATGTTTTATTATTATTATTATTATTAGAAAAATGTGATTGTATTATTGCAACACAGGATTAGAATGATTTAGTTAAACGTAAAACTAGAAATAATGATTCGTTATTGCATTTTTTATGTTTGACTGGTGACTAATTTTAGTAGTAAATCTCTAATATGACTAACGTAGTTTTTGATACATTGCATTAAAATAGTATCATTCATACGTTGTAATGATTAATTATTCACTCGGGTTTAAATTAACGATAACCGGAATGTCAAAATGATTGAAGCATGTCCAAATTAACGATCACGCTCTCGGAATGAACGCTTCTTCATGAGATGCATGATGTGGCAGCTGGGGCTGTGATTTGGTCTAATATTGTCATTTGATCTGATTTGAGGCACGTGTTCTCGATTCGTGATGTTAATTTTGAACTACCTCTTCCGGGAACAAACCAATTTCATTGCCCAAACATCTTAAAATACGGATCATTATGTACGTACTTCAAATTAATGAACTTATTCTCTTATTTCAGCTGATAATGAAGCTGTAAATCGCGAGAAAAAACTAAAGAAATAAGTTATTTTGACTATAAAGTTCGGTATTTTCAATAGTACGTCCTTGGTTTTAAGTCTAATTATCGATTTTTAAATGCTAACTTAGCAATCTAAATACCATAGTTGTAAAAAAGAAAATGAATTTTGTGTGACAATCTTTTCAGGCTAGTCTAAAAACCAATTTACCCGATGACCATATAATTTCACCAAAAAATTGTTCGTAATACAATTAATCGGAAAATGTGTGACACGCCAGTCATTGTGTCTTGTTGACTACATTAATTAAAGGATTCGCAGTAGTTTGTTCCGAATTCGTTATATTTTCGTTCAGTTTTAAATTCCAGTGTCGAATGATGCATAGAAGCTTTCACGCCTAGTTTCTTTCGAACTGTGACTAGGAAGGTGCTCGTTGGGGCGATTAAAAATGAAAATATTCGTCAGCCGTAAATTACTTGTGAAATATGTTCTTGTGTCTGTTCTTATGCGTTATGAAAAAATATGACCCAATATTATATTGTTTTAAGAATTCTCTAAACGATTTTTTTACAAGGAATTAACATTCTACAAGAATTTTCTTGCTATGATCGTCACAGAAATAAAACGAAGTTTCACATGTTAGGAACTTCGTGCGCGAGTTTGGCAAGATTTTATTCCCATCGTGTTCTCGAGAACAAATACTGAAAGGAGATTTTAATGCAAAATGTGTCGCAATTTAACTTACAACCCTATTTTTTTGAGGTAACGTTGTTTTGTGACTCTTAGCAAATACCATCAACTTCCTCAAATCTCATTATAATTCAATTGGGAAAGAGAAAGATTCGTGCAGTTTTTTTGAACTGTAGTCTCACCCTAAACCATTCGTAGAGAGCTTTCATATTTCTTCGTTTGTGGCAAAGAAAAACTAAAACGCGTTTCATAGTAGTATCGTCTCTAATTCTAACACAAGAATCCCTTCGAGAGTGAGTAACAACGTCAGACGCGCTTTACGTTATTCCCTCCTTAGAAAGTAATTACGCTTTCAATGCAGACACTTGATTGTGTTTACTTTCTCACATTTATAATTATGGTAAAAAATATCGTGACACACAAACGTAAATATTTGAGGGGCTTCATATAGCGAAATTCTCGTTATTTTGAATTCTGTCAGTGCATAGAAGCTGTGACGAAACGCTTTGTCCTGTTTTGCGTTATAGTTATTAAAATTTGTAATTAGTGTCTTGGTATTTCCTTCTTTAAACATTCATTACTTGAATAATGAGCATATTTGGTTAAAAAATCATAATGAGTCTGTGAAATTAAAAAAGTAGTGTCACAGAATTTAATTTTTAAAGTACATACAAATATTTGTAATGATTTCTTGCGTTTTTATCATTGAACAAAAAATTTATCCACGAGGTTGTGAATGTTTCATTTCAGGTTCTACACAAATTAATTCTTACCAGAGATGTACATTCCAAAAGATGTAGGAGTTCGGTGGTAGGTCATTGTTAGTAGGTGGGCCATTTCGCTAGGTTAACCAACAACTTGGCCCACGTGGAGGGGTTGGTAGGAGTAGTTAAAAATAGTTGGAGTCATTGTTACTGGGAGGTTGATAGCAGAAGAAGGGTTCTCTTTTCAGTAGTCATAACTATATGAACTGGGACATTTAACGTGAAAAGCTACAAATTTTTTCTGATCCCGCCGGGAATCGAAACCGGGATGACTTGGTGATGAGCAATACCGCTAACACAGCCGTCGGAGGGGCTTATGAGTTGTTGCAGCTTCGTGAGATAGTGTAATAAATAGAATTCTTACTTCTTTTAGATTTGTATAATCGTTTCTGGAGCGATAATTTATTGTCGTAAGTAATATTCCTTCCTATGTATTATTAGGGCGGGAAACGTGTCCGTTAAATTTTAAATTATTTTGAATGAATTATACCTATTTATGTAACAGACTTTTTATCACTTTTTTCTGACGTGTGAGGTTAATCACTTTAGCAAATAGCATTATACAATCGTCGAGTGGATACGAAATAACTGAACACCAAAGCTATAAAATAATATATATTTTGGAATGTGATTACCATCATATCCTCAGTGAAATCAATGAGGAATCTGGAATTTCTACCCTTATATAAGAATTACAGCGACATCGTCAAAGTCACGATGTTGAGATGGGAGTAACAATGTCACAATTCATTGCTCAGTGCAGTAAATGTGATTCAGATGTTCCATCCGAGCCAGATGCTTCCCAATCACTCGCCAAAATCCAACCAGCAATATCGTCAATCGAAAGCATTCTGTGGAATGGGAACTGCTTGTGAAGCGTAACACGCCGTACCATATCTGCATACTAAATCTGTTGTTGACTAGAACATGGATATTGCGAGCTGAGCCGTAATAAGGGATCAAACTTGTTTGCAGCTAAGGGTTTATTTATTAATAACGTATTATTCTGTAATAATTTTAAACGATCACTCGTGGTGCTTTACTTTAGAACTTTTTCCGTTCTCTGAATTGGAGGAAACCAGTGAAGTTCTATATACCACGACGGTCTATGACATTCGACTCCTGTGGAAAAGAACAATGACGAAAATGAGAGCGTACTCAGTTGAATGTTGTTGGTCACATCCTATATACTTGGAAGGGTGCGTGTGTTGGCTTCACTTCGCTATTGTTCATTTCTCGTTTGTAGTTTTATTGGAATAAGTTGAGGTAAATAGGGGTTAATAGGATATTGTGGTCAAGTTCATTGGAATTATCAAAGAACTTTTAGTTCTATTCCTCAGTGTTTCAAAATGACACGAATCATTTTATTTTAGTCATGGAATATATTACATTTTCATCAACTTATTATAATTATAATTATTAATTCACGAAATGCGATATATATAATACCCGATATATATAATAACTTGAGTAAACGATATATATATATCGCATTTCGTGAATTATTAGAAATGCATGGAGGGGCAATCACTGTTTATTTCACCCTGACTGTGCCAAGTTTTTGTACTCTCCTTCACGCAGTTCTATTTGAACCTCCATATGTAGAACTTTCCCTTTACATTTTTCAGTAATTACCAATATCTGCACAAATACCCTCTACCTACACAGAACACATCACAAAATTGAAAATACTCGTGTAAGTTCTTCCGAAAGATAAGCATTTAATGAAATATTCCCCTCTCACCCTCCCAGTTAGTTATGCAAACAATGCAAATGCAAGCACTTTTCAAAAAAGGAATTGATATGTATGAGTTCAATCTCAAATTATTTCTACGAATAATGCAAGGCTTGTTGTATGTAAATACATAACCGTAAAATGAGTATGTACACTTTCATTCTATTAGGAACGCAATATATCTTGTTAATGGGCGCTAACTCCAAAATGTAATATTCCTAGGGTAACGTTTCTTGTCGAGATGCATTTTTTGACTTAATTATTCCTCCAGATATTTGGTTTGTAGTATATTTTAATACCTTTGTCAGTTGTGGTGTAGACGTACTCGATAAAAATGCGATTTGGTGTTGAACAACAAGTTGAATATTCTATTTCAACAGATTTTTTAATTTTTTGCATTGCTGAAGAGATTATTTATAGTTAAGCGTAGGTTTATGACAATAAAAATATTCAATTTTAGATAAAATCGGTACCGTATTCTATTGATTATAAAAAATATTTAACTTGAGTAAACATTTGGTGCTTTCACTGATAAGAAAGAACAGTTGGAGAAATTAGGGAAGAGTTTCGAATGACCGATAACTCGAGAACTAGATGCTAGATGTTTCATCTGATAAACCACGTAGAGAAGGTCATTTTTTGTGATTTTCTTACTGATAATTTTGCTCTGTGAAATATACCTATGGGAGATTAAAGTTTTTTTCATGATATATGTCACAAGAATCTTGAGCATCTAGTGATAAATATTTCTTTTGAAGAAGGTTCTTTCCCACTGTTTTTTTTAAATGTGAAAGTGGTGACGGAGTAGGTTTTCCGCGAAGCAAGAAGTAAATGCAAAAGACCTATAAATACTAACGTGGTGAAAAGGATATTGCTTGTGCATTTATTGTTTTGAGGTTTTTAGCAATTTCAAGTCTAAAGAAAAATGGATTAAATGCACTCGCTGCAAAAGTGACAATGGTGAAGACTTATAGACAAATTCTTAACATATTTGCTAGTGTCTTTCGTCTAATCGGAACAATTTTCCCGCGATTTACTTGCGAAACGAGTAACATATCTTGCAGTATGGTGTAGAGGACGATTCGGTGAACAATCTGTCATGAATATTATTTTATAAAGTATGTAGTTAAGGAAAAATTGTGCGAAAACTTGCCCTAAACTCCCCTACGAAACATTTTCACGATTACCACCAAAGCGTATTTTGTTTATTATTGGTCAATGGTCTTAAACCTAACTAAACGCTATTAAACCTAACCTAACCAACCGACTTGAATCGTCGTTTTTCATCCTCTTCAAGTTAACGGTGTCCTGAAACGATCGAAAAGTAGACGTTTTTATGTAATTAATTTGGGATTGAAATATTCTGGGTGCGTAGTATATTTTATCGTACGTTTCTTCGTCATTTATTCTGTCACGAATTCCGCATCTTTGAAGTTTAATTTCACAATAGGTTTTATGATACGAACTGTGACAACCTCGAGGTCGACCTCAGAAATATGAAGTACGACTAATGAATTATATGTGATGAAGAGACCGCAGGAGAAAGCAAACATGCGGTGACTACATATTTAAGTTTATTATTATTTCCGCACGACCTTTTGTAACAGTGTAACGTACAACACAATTGTTAGTCCTGATTTTTACGTTGCAACGCTTGATAGATTTAAAATATTCAGTTGAAGAGCTTGATTTGTGTTGAAGTATAATTGGTGTCTTTCTTAAAATTGAAATATAATTGTAAAGAATTAAATGCATTTTTTTTGTTAATATTGATTACTGTTTACCCAGGGAAGTTCGCTTGATGACACAGGTATTCACACAAAATATCACGGCCCTGGGAGTTTTAGAACAATATTTTGTTTGCTCTAAAAACTAGCTTGGGAAGAAATCCTTTAAAACTGTGCGTTAAAAAAAGTGACGAGTGAAACCGCAGTGTAATCTAGATTAAAGAGACACTTGTCGCCTATCCAGCTCAAATTATTCCCGAAAATACTTCTTTACAAACATTCTCATCTAAAAATACGTCGAAATTCTTGGAGTCGTTTTCGACGAAAATTCATCGCTCGTTTAGTTACTATTGCAGGATATACTTAGACACTATTGCAGGATTGCCTCCTTAAACAAGGACTATGAGTAACTCTCGCTCGAGCTCAGTTAAACGTCGACAGGGCATGGGGCGAGAGTCGCAGATAGCGCGGAGCATCTGGTGCTCGGCGGACGCGCACCTGGCGGTGCTACGAGCTGGCGACGGTGGAGGTCGACCTCGAGGTGGACACCGTGAGCGAAGTGGTTCGAGCGCGAACGCGACAGGCGATAAGCGGTCGCCGGGCCTCCACCGCACCGCTTCACCACGCGCATCTCGTTCCCGTCCCTCGCTGCCTCCGCCACGCCTCGCTCCATTCCCACCCTCGTCCGTCGCTCTCGGACACAAGGACGGATGGACGGTGACGGGGACGGGGAGGGAGTCGAGCGCGCGTGCCGCCCCACCGCCTTATCGGACAGCCGGTCGCTCCTGCGGCCGGCTGCGCGACTGCATATTCATGCGAGCCGCTGCTGCTGGCGTTGGCGCCGCCGTTCCCCACCTCCCCCCTCTTACCATCCACCCGAGCACCCCATCACCACCGCGTCGCTGAGATAGTCCAGCGACGACCCAGTGTACAGCCCACGCTTCCTCCATGCATGCAGGATGGGATAAATCTCGCGCAGACTAGATAATGAAGTGTCGCGTTAAAGCCATGGCTTTGGCATAATTTGTTTAAAAATGCAGTTTTTCACTTCAATGTTTTATGTCCCTAATTGTGCATTCAGATAACACTATCAATATCTACAGAAACATATTGCAAACCTAAGAAAAAATATTCGGAAGCTATATAGTGAATTGGGTAGAAAAGAACTTGGATTCCAATTTTCAGTATGATACTTGTGTGTACGAAAAATATGTGATTTCTGCGAAGTTTTGTATTTGTGTCATGATAAGTATTTATTTAGTATTTCATTCATATTTCCTCATTGATCAAAATTCTTTTTATGATTTGATTATACGTGAAGTGTTTACCTTTTCTTTTTGATTGATTTCATTTTTGTTTCATTTTACGTGTTTGATTAATTTATTTTCTTCTTCTTTATTAAATTATTGTTGTGTATTATGAAACAAGTTTCATTCATAATACAAGTAAAAATTCTAATTTTTTTGTGATCTTATTGTCATTTATCACGGGTTTTTAACTTGTTTTCAAATGTTTTTTATTTTTATCGTAGACATTGAGCTAAGATTCATTGCTCTAAAATATATAATGTATTTAACATGAACGAAACCGCAAATTAAAATGGAACTTGATGATTGTATCTGATGTCACTTATCATTTAGAGCGCTCTTGTCTGTTTTTAGAAGTAAATAGGTTTTACTACGAAGGTTTTATACTTTTATGGAAACGAAGATATTTGTAGTCAGTTGTCTCACTAATATTGTGAATAATTCAATGGAAATTTCAGATAATTGTTTCATTGTGTTCTTTTCGTACAACTTCGCACTCATACATATTAGCTTTTTTCTTCTTGTTTTACGATAAAACTCATCCACTCAAGAAGCTAAATGCGTTTCAATGGCAATTTCGATACTACCCACTTTTTTTTAGATAATTTGCCTAACCGACCGAGTGAAATATTAGCTGCTGAATTTGTCTGTAAACCACAAAAGAACCTCTAATACTGTAATTTATGGTTTCAATCGTTCTAATGTGAATTTCAAATGGGCTCCAAATTTAGCAAGTCTCGATAGTTCTAAAACCGATGTTGTATTGAATATTTGGTGTTAAGTGACGAAATATTTTGAATTAAAAGAAGAATCTATGAATGGTTAAGTCTTAATTGCTACGGGTGGAATTTAATAATGGATATCTAACACATCAATACTGATAATAAAACATTTCTTAATGAAACAGGTATGTTGCAGTTTTCACGAAAAATATTTATACGACAATAATGAAGATGTGTCGTATCGTAATTGTGATTTTTTAATAAATTAATTATTGATTCCATTCTATCTAATTATGCATTAGTTGTCCGTTCTTGACGGTGGCAATATTTTGTTCGCGGTGTCAAACCATGTCCGATGACCGAGGACTCCAGATAGCAAGGCATGAGGGAAACGTCCAACCATGGCGTTTGGGCTCACCGCTCCTTTCCTCGCTTCAACCCTCCTTTCCCCACTAATACCCTGAGAACTCCAAGGCACAGCCAGAAAGATTTCCAAGCCTTTCAAAGGCTCCAAATATTCCTTTGACAATTTCCTAAGGAAATGGAGGAGAAACGGAAGGAAAAGTGGGAGCGTGGTACGGATAGGGCTAGTCACGGAGATGGAGAGGGAGTGGAGGATGGTGCTGGTGGGTGATGCCGCAAGGCGTGGCGATACGGCGAGGCGCTCCGCCTCTTGCGCGTCCGGCGGGAAATTACCTTTGACGGAATAAACTCGAGCTCGGTGCGGAGGCTGCGAATCAGTCCTCGCTCGCTACGCGGGGCTTCCGATACTCTCGCTTCGGATAATACGCTCACTCGAACACACGCAACGATCGCATGCGACATCGGAATGCCAGTGGGAACGCGGGGCGCCGGACGGCCGGCGCGAGCGACGGGGATGCAGCTAATAGCGTGGGAGACTCGGTGGGAAACGGGCGTGCAGTCGCCTGGCGTCTTTCGACCGAGACTTGTTGGATATCCTTCCGGTGGATGAACGCGCTACCGGGGAAGGGGAAACACAAAGAAAGATCCACAACAATACTTCGAGGGATTATGAGGTTTTCATGCGATAAAAGAATAACGGTCTGATTTCATTAAGGAATATGCTACAGGCAAGATCTGTCAACATAAGAGTGCTTTGTAGTAAAGGGGAAACCCGATTAATAATCTGCAACAAGTCTTCGGGAGCGAGGGGGGTTAAGTGGTTTATAGTTCATAAAATAATTAAGGTACACATTTCTTTGTGTAAAATGCTAAAAACGAGATCTTTTAACATAAGTGATTTGTAATATAGATTAAATCTGACTGCTTATCATTTTTCGAATGCAATTTATGTCTATCTATAAATAATGCACTGGATTTTCAATTAAATCCTCAACGAAATGTGAAGATTCAAAATACCGAATAGGAAAATATCGTTTTAATAGTCAATAAACCTAATTCTTTAATAAACAAGTTCCTGAACTCTCAACAAGAAATGTATTACTTTATTTTTCTCTTTCTTTTTGTTTGTAAACAAAGTATTACAATGTGAAACGGACTGAAAAAGATACTTTCCATCATCGAAGTACTGAAATCCAACTCATCTAAGATCTACTTCAGGGAGTCTTGGGAATTTCGATTTCCTCTTTAAATGTTTGCGTGTTCATTCGCCTTCGCATCGCTGTTCAATCTCCAACACACTTCGAAGATATTATTCATAAATGAGTACAATTGCATACACATTCTTAATCAAAATTCTATATTTATATATCTGACAACTCTGTGACCTAAATTCAAGAGTACCAACTAATTTATCGCTGTTCGCGTTTTCTTAAGTCGCAGCACCGTTCGTGTGGCTTCGCATGCTGGTCCGCGGAAACGCAGCGGACCGGAGGAAGGACGGACGAATGCTGGGTTGCGGGAGTAGCCCGACCGGTCCCGCCAGGTCAACAACCCGGCCCCGGGGAGCGGACGGTCGGCTCAGGGTGCGCGTCTCCACGCAGCGACGACCGTGATCGAGCCGCAGCCGCCGTCGGAACCTACAGCCTCGTGCCCGCTGTCAGCCTTCCAGCCAGCCCTTTCGGAGATAATCATCTAATTAGCGACTCGACTTAATTAACAAGTCCCCGCACTCCCTCGCGAGCAGCGTCGTCGACGCCGCCCGCCCGCCCGCTCGCTCGCGTCGAACCCCCGCTTCGGGTGTCCCCACCGTCGTGTCGTCTCGCCGTCGCGTTCAGCTGCGTCCCGAACCTTCCACCCCCTTTCTGCGCACCCCGTCGACGCCGCTCCACTGCTCTTATCGGGAATTGATGCGATTAATCTCTCAGTTCTGCCCCACCGGAACCCGGCCGCGTGCGTCTGAAAGCAACGCAAGGCGAAGTTGGCGGAGCGCGATGCGAGCCTTCTGCCGCCGGTACAGCTTTTGCTGCCGCCGCGCTCCCATTAAAAAGGAATCAAGGACTAGCTGCTTAGCATGCGGCGCGGTGGAGGGACTGCGTAATCAAGGCGTCGGTCAGAAGCTCAAGAAGAGACGGTGAACGTGGAGGGTTCGGGAGCCGCACCACTTACAGAGTGGCGACTGCGGCAGCTGTAGAGACGACCTACGGTGGGGATGATGGCTGCAGAATGGTGGAAGCAGAAGCAAAACTGCGTGAGAACAGCAACAGATGCATGGACTGCGAAGACTGTCCGGAGGAAGCTGGTATTACTCTAACACTCAACAGTGGGCTGGACGAAGACTCGAGGGCGGAGCCGGTGACGCCAATATCGGCCAGCCGTCTCGTTCAAATTATCGACCTCGACACATCGATTTTACATTACCAGTCGTGGCGTTGTCGCTTGCCGCATGCTGCTCTCTCTCCCGGTCAAATATTCATCGGCTACGAGCAACGTTGGGAAGAGCACCGTTTTCGCGAGTGTAGGCGATTGCACCAAGGCTGCGCGTAGTGCGACCGCTCTCTGATGCCGCGCGGTAATTGCATTCCTGGAGGCGCAACGATGGCGCGTCGCTTGCCACCGCCGCCAGTTGAGCGGGAGCCATCCTGCGCCCATGTAGTACGTTCTAACCTAAGCCGATACCGCCCGCTGCGCAATGTAATATTTTAATTAGCAGCTTTCTAATTGCGTCGCTCTTGCATTTTGCCACTACCACCCCCGAGGCATCTTCGTCAACCCCACCCTCCTCCCAGAGCAAGCATCGACAGTGGCGGCGGCACCCGTCCGCGCGCTCGTCGGGTCCGGAAGTATTCACGCGCTTCGGCAGAGTAGCGGCCGTTTAATTAATACAACGTTCTCCGCGCCTCCGACTGGCCGAACCACTCTCCCACGCGGCGGTGGGATATTGCGAAAGTTGGGCCCGGACTGCGTGGGCGGGGCCGGCTTCCGAAGAGATCTCGGCCGCCCTGCGACGAGCCATCCCTGCCCTCTTGACCTTGGAGAACATGTGGGAAAGGGGTCTGGGACGGCGGAGCGGCGACAATAGAGAAACACGCGCTCATCCCAGCTCCAGTTGCCGCGACGCCCACCGTCGTCGCTGCCCACCGCCTTCGTCGCTGGGCACTACTGTGTCGGAGCGTCTCTTGGCTACGAGGACGCGCAGTCGATTTCTCCCGCACGACCTTTTGCATCTCGATGGCTTTCTCGCGATCACTCCAGCGGCGCTGGCTCCAGGCGCGCGGCTCGTCCTCTCTCTTGCCCCCCCCCATACTGCCACTCGACCCACCACAGCTTCACTGACATTTGCTCACACTCGCACCCACACCACGCCATCGACTGCGGGAGCTATGCGCGTCGCTGCGCTTCAAACAGTCCTTTGTAATATTTTGTTGTTGTTAGAGGCTTCAGCCTTTATGATATACCTTTCTGAGGTATGTGTGTTACAGATTTCATCGCTTTAATGTGGAAAATATTTTTCTCTTATTTTGCATGGATACTTTTATTTGTATTGCTCTCAAATATATCAGTTGGTGAGAGTTAAGTTTTGCGGCGTGAATTTTTTGTAGATGTTAGCAATGATTCTATATGCTTCAGTAAAGATGTTGAAATCAAATATATTGTTGACGTTTGTTTTATATCAATCATCGTTCGATTACGAAGGAACTCAAAACAGGGTCACGAATTTTAATACAGATTAAAAAGTTCGTAAATACGCCTTGAGATACGGTCAAGATGAAGTTTTAAGACACGGTTAAAATGAGGTCAGAAATGGACCTTGGGAATTATAGATGTTAATACGTTTCGCCTGTCTTCGTACGAGTCTTAATCGGAATGCCGCGCCGTGGGATGAGGATGGAAGTGAAGCCGTCCGCGAAGCCAACGCCAGACGGCACTTTCTATGCTTCGCGTGGCTAGCGCACATGCGCGCGTCGCTACGCCTGCGGGGAATGTCTGATCTCTCGAGGGACCTTATTATAATGTTCGTGCTACGCAGGGCGTCCCAAACTTGGCACATTCCTCAAGTGCCAACGAGTCCTTTCTGTCTCGATGCGAAGGAGTAGCAAACTTTCATAATACTTATGAACTATGGAAATTGCTTCACTCCACTCGGAGTGTACGAGAACGAGACTAGCTTTAAAGCAACCGACGCTAATAAAGAAAACTAACTCTTCCTTTCTGTATTATGTTATACTCTATTCATTCCTATTACCAGTACATTACCCTATGTCAGATAAACACATTGTGCACCATAATTCGCAAATACTGAGCAAAATTGATATGGTATGAAATGCAGAACATTATGATTATGGGATAATGTTAAAGTGAATCAGAATTAATAAAACATTGCATTTCAAGTTTCCCATGATTCAACATTTGGTTCATGAATTGTAATTTCTAAACAAAGTTAGTCAATGCTATAACATAATTGTCCTCTAAATTTGTTTAAAAAGTCTTAAGTGTGTATAAAAACTTAAAACTGGATAAGAGCACTTTAATGTTTTGTTTGAGACACCTTTGAGACTTATTAATATTAAATTTAGAGGCAACAATGTTATAGTATTAAATATGTTGTATTGGAATAATAAAAATGTCTGACTATTTTCGGCGTATGCATCGATGTAACATTTTATATTCATCGACATGTATTAAAGACATTGAGTGTGAATTAACTTATATACGCCATGTACAATATATTGTGGATACAACTATGTAGTTTTTTATCATTTATTTCTTGCAGTTTAGATGAATTATGTTGTTTATACCTAATATTCATAAATGATGAATATGTTATTCCCTTATAATTTTTATTCCTTGCATTAAAAATTTGAGCGTCATTATTATGACCTAAGAAATTGGAGTATTGATGTTTGTGTGATGAATAAAACAATAACTTATCTGTAGTAAGACTTCTATATATATAGTTATAGACGTGAGATATGCTATAGTTACAGTCATTCGTCATAGATCGTATACTCGCTAATTGACCTCAAGAATAAAAAAAAGTATCACAAATGAGCATCGACGTGTGGCTCGAATGTAATTTTACACTCGCCCTACACGTTTCTCCATGTTCCGGAATCTAAATCGATTGATCAGGTAGCAGCCGTTTCTAACGAGCCCTCCCCCCATTCTCCTTTCATGACTGAGTTAGTTCAAAGATAAGGCGACCTCAGGTAAGATATTGAATATCAACTGCAGATTATGGATAACTTTACTATAACTCCTACTCTTACTTCAGGAGGTAATGAAAATGTTTCCTTCCACCATTTTCACCATAGTGGTTTCTGTGAATAACTTAGGAGATTGGACATGGTACTCGATACCCGGTCGTCTAAACACTTTGTATTACATTTCGTCCTCCTACATAGAAGCACTATTAGGAAGTTGATTCTTATTTTAAGAATAATAAATTCATAGGAGATTCATTGTCATGCATCTCTCATTTATTGTATTAGAGTGGAAATCCCAAGCGTTTCATTTTTAAAACGGTAACGGTTGCCGACTTTCTCGGGAAGCCGGGGAGAGATCAAAGTTTAGTTAGGCGAAAGGACCGCGTCCATCACAGTGTGTGCAGTCACAGCGCCTTGCGAATACCAGTGTGACCTGTTGCGATGCTAATTCTACCAAAAAAGAAAAAAAAATTACGTATGTAACCATAATTCCAGCAAAATTATGTTTCAATTCAATATTTGGACTTAAATAGTTAGAACAGAAAAAGAAAATACGACAGAAATTTTGAAAATATTTAGTGAATACTGTTCAATTAATTTTGTGATTGAAATGTTTTACATCAACGAAGACAATATAAAGTTCTTCATTAAAGACGTATACATCTGGCCGGAATCATATATTCTGTATGCTTTTCTGTCTCGGAAGGAGAAAAATACGGTCGCATTTCCATTTTCGGTACAAGGATCCTGTAATTACGCATATCTCGTACTGGAAAAGTTTCACTTTTTCCTTTGGAAAAATTTCACTCTGGAATCGCGAAATCATCTGAGCAATATCCAATGTGGTTTCAGAAAACAGCGGTCAACGCGGGACCACCTTGTTGCGTCGTCATCCACCATCTCATCAGCGTTTGTATTGAGAGAACATGTGGCCATCTTTTTTGACCTACAAAATGCTTATGACCCAACCTAAAGGTACGGCATCCTACGCACATTGCACTCGTGGGGATTCCGAGGCTGTCTTCTTTTTTCCTGGAGAGTCTTCTATCTCAACTCTCTTTCCGCGTTGCAGTCCTTGAGGCGCTGAAGTTCATTCAGCCATCTTCAATACAGCGTATGGTTCTCTGCAGTGACTCTATTAGTGCTCTGTGGTCAGTGACTTCACTGTACACTTCTGACACCCTTACGCTGACAATTCAGAATCTAATAAGCCATCTAGTATTTCAATATTTTGAAATAGTTCTTTCAGCGTTTACACCGCTGAGTGCTACGCCATATTGAGAGCACTGTGATGAACAAAATGCTCCCGTGGATCAAATTTCCTGATTTATTCTGATTCTCTAAGTGCCCTTGAAGCAATCCAGACTATGTATCCAGCTGATAAGCTGATCCAGAACATCCAGGATATGCTTTTCTCGCTCCAAAGTGATGGAAAGAACACAATGTTTTGCTGAATTCTCGGACACGTGGTTATCAGAGGAAATGAGGAAGCAGACTTTTCCGCAAAGGCGCCATGCCTCAAGAATCGCGTGGATTTCTTCACGATTTCAAAACGAGATCTCCTAAATTCCATTAAGGCAAGGATTCTAAGTGAATGGAAAAATGAGTGGTTAGCTGTTGAAGGGAATAAGCTCCGTCTTATCAAATGCTCTGTTAAGTCATGGAGCCGTTCCTGTATGCCAGCCAGGCGCGACGAGGTCTTGCTAACCCGCCTGCGCATAGGACATTGTCCTCTCACTCATCGGTATCTCTTACTACTTCCGTTTGTGAGGAATGTAGCTCTTCTCTGACAGTGCGTCACCTACTAAATGATTGCAGAAAATACACGAGAGTACGGAGTCAAATTGGTCTGGCTGCAGATTTATTAACAATTCTCGGAACTGAAACAGATGTTAATAAAGTATTGAATTTTATGAGTAGATCGGGGCTCCTCTCACAAGTTCTCGGGAGGGTTAAAATTTGCATCCTTTTCCATTTGTTGTTTCCTTTCATTCCTTTGTTTTGAAAATTTTAGTTTTCAAAATTGTCTTGGTTTTTATACAGTGTATTGGACTACCTTATTCTGCCCTTTCCTGTCTTCTGTGTGTTTGGATATCGGTATTGGTAATTTTAGGAGGTCTTTTTAGTGAGTATGGTCGAGGTATTCGGCGATTCCCACACACGGGGAAGAATCACTTTGGCTCTTCCCTAAGGTGCGAAATTCAATTTTTTACTTCTTAGTTGAATAATTTTTTATTAAAGCTTGTTGAAAAATGGTTTTTTACGTTTATTCTATTTTGTCTCTTATTGTGGAGCAATATGCTTTTTTATGCTTGATTGTGGTCTATTGTCTTTAAAATTGTTGAATTTAGATACAAATAATTAAGGCAAATCATTATTTCAGTTCATTAAAACTTGATTTAATTCCATGTAATAATATCACTCGTTTAAAACAATGAGGATTTTAGCATAGAAAGTAATCAATGACGTCAAGGAGTTTAACACACCATGTTAATCTAGAAAATGGGTACAAAAAACTATGTAGATTACGCATGGATAACCGGTGCGTGTGGATGGTCAAAAACGTGTTTTTATATCCGCAGACTTTCGACTTCTGTGCATAATGAGAGGACGACTGTTTACATTCTAAATATTTTTTAGGATTTCTCACTCATGTTATGTATCTTTGTGGTTCTGCGCACACATGAAATGAGGGGTTAACCTATATTTTTCTTTGTTTCAGGTGAGTGCTACAATCAACTCCTGCTTCGTAAAATCGGAACAAGAGTAAGTGGTTGCATTTTATCTTAAGTTACATGGTTGAGAAACTATAAAATATTCGATACCAGTCTGAACTTGTGCAGTAGTTAGTTGAATATGATTTTATAACAATAATGAGGTTTTACCAGCAAGAATACTTTAGTTTTGTCGTCTTCTGTACTAAGTGTTCTAATGTTATTTGACAGAATACGTTTGTTTTTATAACAATACTTTGAACAAAAACAAAAAGAAATACGAGAATCTAGATAATGTAGAATCTTTAAAATAATTCTTATCTTATTTTCTCGAAGTCAGTAAATTTGATTTCACATATTCTAAACGATGAATTGGTTTGTCCGATGTTTGTGACGTAAACGCTTCCTGTATGGTATTAAGTCTCCATGGACAATGTCTGAAATCCGAATAGGGAAAGAATCTTAGCATTCTAAAAAAATTGCGCTCCATTTTACAATTTGGCGTCTAGGGTAAATTGTTGAACAAACAACCAGGTTCAAAACCACATGCTATTCAAGCCCAATGGCCAAACTAGGAACGCAGCATTGCAACAGTTGAAATTTCATCTGAACATATTCACAGAAGTGAAAGACAATTAATATTCTAGAAAATAAAAATAAAACACAGTCCCTCATAAATCATCTTTCGTGTTATCTTATGCCTGTTTTACACTCTCGCAGTTGTTTGTCAAAGATCGTTGGTCAAACTTCTTGGATGAAATATTGTACAGTGCAATATTTTTGGATGAAAACAGATTAATAATTATAGTGTTTATGACAGGAAATAATTAAATGGATTACGGACACAGTAATTAGCAGTAATACGTCATTTATTACATATTCCTGACCGAAATAATTGTCGGGCAATTTATTCCGTTTATTAACAAATTCTTTAACATAAGATAATTAAAATTATCTATAATGTCAATACCTTCCTTTCTCTTTCCTGACCTTCCTTGGTCATCTCTTGTTCTTTTCGATCCCGACGCCATTAGGGCCAGGGTATCTTTCATGGCAACAGACGATCTTGTTGCAGAATGGAAGGCTGACAATGTAGTTGAGGTCAGTCAAATAATGAGGAAGGTAAATGGTGTTCTCGTGAAGACCAGTTCCTTCATCATTACATTTGACTGTCCTAAATTACCAAAGGAACTAAAGGCTGGATGGCTGAACCTGCCGGTCCGTCCCTTTATTCCGAATCCTCTGCGCTGTTTCAAGTGTCAGAGGTTTGGACACACGACAACATCGTGTAAGGGACGTGATACTTGTGGAAAGTGCGCAAAGGAGGCACACGAACCCGGCGTCTCATGCCCAGGGCCTGCAAAGTGCATTAATTGCACAGGCAGTCACCCGGTATGGAGCAGGGAGTGTGTCGCCTTTCTTGAAGAAAAGAATATTCAGGAAATTAAAACTACGGAGAAGATTCCGTACGGTGAAGCGCGGAAGAAATACAGGGCTTTACACCCTGTATTTTCTACCAGTTATTCCACCGCAGCCAAGACTCGAAAACAGATGAAGAACTTATCTGTTCAGGCCGATTTCACTGACGTGTTAACAACAACGTCGTGCACATGTCTGTGTAAATGCGGCAAGAAAAATGACTCAGCCCTTCCCGAAAAAAACTAAACAACACCAACAGCTCGTCCATCGACTACGAAAATAACAAGTAGTATTAAACCTTTAACAAAGACACAAAATATGACAAAGCTTGGTTCTAGGGCTAAGCCCCTGAACCCCGTAAACATTATGAAATCCAATACAACAACAAGCAAAAAATCGCACAGACGTAAACACAACGTCTCTGTGCTTTCTTCCTCGGAGTCAGAACGTGTATTGTCCGATGGTGACGCGGAAATACACGTTCACGAACCTGACCCCGGGGGCTCCAAACACTAATGGCTTCCATACTTCAGTGGAACCTTAATGGTTATAGAAGTCAACGTGAAGAGTTACAACTCTTAGCGCGTCGTAATTCGATCTGTATTTCCCTACAAGAGACACACCTTTTACCAGAACACTCACCCTTTCTGCGAGGATACAGCAGCTTCAGATATGACGACACCACGGAGATCGAGCAAGAGGTGGAGTTGCCGTGTTTGTTAGAAACACAATCCTCTGCTCACCTGTTCTCCTACAAACTCACATCCAGGTTATAGCAGTTAAAATTCATATAGAACCATCTATGACCGTGTGTTCCATGTATCTTCCTCCGACACGAGATTTTTCGGAGAACTCCCTCAGATTTAATTCATCAGCTTCCTCGACCATTCCTTCTCCTTGGAGATTTCAACGCCCACAGTGTACTGTGGGGCTCGTCGGGCGATTGCCCCAGGGGCCGACTGCTGAATTGTCTCTAGAGGGAGAAGATTTATGCTTAATGAACACCGGGGAGATGACCCACTTTGCATTTGCCACTGGGTCATGGACTGCTATAGACCTATCAATTTGCTCCCCTGAAATTGCTGATATCTTTCAATGGAAGGTAGAAGATGATCTGCATGGTAGCGACCATCATCCTATCTGGTTGTCGTTGCAGGAACGTGCGACTATTTCCGAATGCAAGCCACAGAAATGGATTCTCAGTAAGGCTAATTGGACACAGTACCGTTCTCTGTCTGTCTTCAGAGAAACTGGTAGTGTCCAAGAGAGGGTCGACCATCTGACCCAGATGATTCATCACGCCGCTGAAGAATCCATTCCGAAAACATCTATATTTCCGCGAAGACCTCATGTCCCCTGGTGGAACGACGCATGTCGATCTGCCATTCGGGCAAGGCGAAGAGCATTCCGGAGATTTAAGGCTAGTTTATCTCCGGAAAACCTCGCCGCATATCGGATTGCTAGAGCAAAAGCGCGCAGAACTATCAAAGAATCTAGATCCACCTCCTGGAAAGAGTTTCTAAACACCATTAAGAGAACAACATCGTCCACTAAAGTATGGGAGTCAATCCGAAAGATATCTGGAAGGTATTCTCGAGTCCCAATATCTGGACTCAATTATCAGGGTCGGGTTCTCACCAACAACAGAGAAATGGCAACAGCAATGGCTGAATATTTTGCTGACCTAACATCTACAGCAAACTGCGATCCTGATTTCGCGAGAAAAAGGGAAACAGCAGAGTGCCCACCATTTGACTTTCGTTCCACCAACTGGGAACCCTACAACTCTTCCTTCTCTATGTGGGAACTTGAGTCAGCTCTAGCGACAGTCCACAACACTGCTCCTGGCCCTGATTCAATTCATTATGAAATGCTGAGACAACTAAGTCTCGAGTCGAAAGAATACCTTCTGGATATCTTTAATCTTTCTTGGTCCGAGGGAGTATTCCCTAATTCCTGGAAAGAAGCAACGCATATCCCTTTATTAAAACCAGGTAAGGACAAAACGAACATTAGTAGTTATCGAAGCATTGCCTTGACGAGTTGGTGCACAACGCGGTGTTTCATCCATCCTTTTCTTCCATCCGTTTCTACAACATCAGACTGAGAGCAACCAAACCTTTTGGATATCGCTCCAAACAAATTTTGGAAAACTTAAATATGCGCACACCTAATGTGTTACATCGAGGTTTTAGTAAGTCTCCCCCTTGGGCTTTGCACAAGCCGAAGATTATTTTCGATCTTCTGCATCATGACAAAAAGAACACTCCAGCTCCGATGTTGAGGGTATACTTTCAGCTGACACTCTACAAACACCGGGACCGTATCCCTGTGTTTACCGACGGGTCACAGCAGGCTGATGGTGTCGGCTGCTCCGTGGTATTTTCTCGTGAGACCAGTGGCTACCGTCTAGGCGACTTGTGCAGTGTTTACACTGCTGAGTGCTACGCCATATTGCGAGTATTGCGAACTACAAAGTGCTTCCGCGGATCACATTTCCTGATTTGTTCTGATTCACTGAGTGCCCTCCAAGCAATGCAGAACATGTATCCAGCTGATAAGCTGATCCAGAACATCCAGGATGTACTTTTCTCACTGCAAAGTGATGGAAAGAACATAATGTTTTGCTGGGTTCCCGGACACGTGGGTATCAGAGGAAATGAGGAAGCAGACGATTCCGCAAAGACGGCATGCCTCAGGAATCGCGTGGATTTCTCCACGATTCCAAAACGAGATCTCCTAAATTCCGTCAAGATAAGGATTCTGAGTGAATGGAGCAATGAGTGGTTAGCTGTTGAAAGGAATAAGCTCCGACTTATCAAATCTTCTGTTAAGTCATGGAGCAGTTCCTGTAGGCCAGCCCGGCGCGACGAGGTCTTGCTGACCCGCCTGCGCATAGGACATTGTTCTTTCACTCATAGGTATCTCTTACTACTTGATGATGAACCCGTTTGTGAGGAGTGTAGCTGTTCTCTGACAGTGCGTCACCTACTAACTGATTGCAGAAGATACTCAAGTATACGGAGACAAATTGGTCTGGCTGCAGATTTACCAACAATTCTCGGAAATGAAACGGTTAATGTTAACAAACTATTGAATTTTATGAGTATATCGGGGCTCCTCCCACAAGTTCTCGGGAGGGTTTAAAATTTTCATTCCCATTTCATCTTTACTGTATTCTTTGTTTTCATCGTTCGTTTCTGTAATTCGAAAATATAGTATTTAAAAATGGTTTACCCTTCTTTTTTGGTGATATAATGTAATTTTTTCGGTTTTCTTTTCTTTCATCTTTCTATTTGGATATTTGATGATTTCAGGAGGGTTTTTTAGTGGGTATGGTCGAGATATTCGGCGAGTCCCACACACGGGGAAGAGTCACT
>NNCF01133806.1:172006-188563 GCA_002313205.1 Laupala kohalensis
CCCTAAAGCCCCACCAAAAAAAAAAATATAGGGTCAATAAAATTGTGAAATGTGATTAAATAGGTAAAGAATCTGTACGTATGTATTGGAGAGAAAAATATGCGATATATAAGTTGAATTGTTATTATTGTGAATGCTGTTCAAAGACTATGATGATCGAACAAAATACTATGAGAAATATCAAATCAGAACATAATGTTGTGTCAAAACATAGAACACGCGTTGATCTTGTTATGGATTGGGATAATTAAGAAATTTGGGATACTGAGAGGATTTTATAAAATGTATCTCCAAGGCGTTACTTATTAAATGCACTAATAATTCATACTGATACTGATAAATTGCGAACACGGGGCCCCGAGCTGAGTCTGGCATTACTTCCACTTACTTGTGCCATGCTCCTTCCTTTCTCTTTCCTGATCTCCCTTGGTCACCTCTTGTTCTTTTCGATCCCGACGCCATTAGGGCTAGGGTATCTTTCATTTTCCTGCCTCGCCCCAGGGGACTAACATCTAGTAAGTACGTGTTTGGCAAACACGGGGCCCCGAGCTGAGTCTGGCATTGCTTCCACTTGCTTGTGCCATGCTCCTTCCTTTCTCTTTTCTGACCTTCCTTGGTCACCTCTTGTTCTTTTCGATCCCGACGCTACTAGGTTGCGAGGGCTAGGGTATCGTTCATTTTCTTCTTTCCTCTTCTTCTTCTTTTTTTTAAAAATGTTATTAAGTAAAGTCGTGAGGTATGGCGTGATTTGAGTTTTGAGTTGTATTTCAGGAGGGTTTTTAGTGGGTATGGCTGAGTCATTCGGCGAGTCCCACACGCGGGGAGAGTCATGTTGGCTCTCCCTAGTGCGTAACTGCATTTTCCCTNCCCTACCTGTACAAGTTTTCAGGGCTCTAATGACCTTTGATGTTGACAAGCCCTAAAGCCCCCCCCCCCAAAAAAAAGATACTGATAAATTAGCTTTTGAGTATAGGATGACGTTTTATATACAGTGTAGATTACTTTGTTATTTGTATTTCTGTTGCTATGACAGTTGGCACCTCTTGTCATTACACAAAGATCGTCAAATGTTCAGTCCTTTGATGTTGTGTATGATGGTTTTTCAGGAACAGTATTCACAATGACTTGATGCCGAATGTCCTAAATGAACTTTTTAATATATCTTTTAATATTTAATATATTTATACCAGATGAAGACTAGTATCGTCGTAACGTTGTAATTTTTTGAGCGTAACATGTGAGATAAAGGTGTCTGGTAAATTGGGTCGTTATTATATTCATCTAATTTAACGTTGTCTTTAAAGCACACATTGGACATGCAATATTTGACGTAGTGTGACAGTTGATCGGCAAATACCTATGGCCCAAAAATTTGACTTAAAAGTTTATCAAATATCTTTGACAAAAATCTGTGATAGTGTAATACCTTTCTTGCACTTAGGAGATATGTCATGGTGATCCCATCTTGTTCATCGTCATCTAGAGGAACTTATCGCTACTCGGTTGCGAGGGCTAGGGTATCTTTCATTTTCTTCTTCCCCACAGGGGCCTTACATCTAGTAAGTACGTGTTTGGCAAACACGGGGTCCCGAGCTGTCTGGCATTACTTCCACTTACTTGTGCCATGCTCCTTCCTTTCTCTTTCCTGACCTTCCTTGGTCACCTCTTGTCCTTTTCGATCGCGACGCTAGTAGGCATCGAGGGCTAGGGTATCTTTCATTTTCCTCATTTTCTGTCCTCCCCTCATTTTTTGCCCTCAATGTTTTGATGTACGTTTTGAGATATGTTTTGGTATGTTGTAATTCAGGAGGGTTTTCAGTGGGTATGGTTGAGTCGTTCGGCGAGTCCCACACGCGGGGAGAGTCATGTTGGCTTTCCTTAGCGCGTAACTGCATTTTCCCTACCTGTACAGAATGACCTCGATGTCGACGAGCCGTAAAGCCCACACAAAAAAAAGAGGAACTTATAAGTTACACTATTATATTGAAGCAAACGGGGAATTACTCCAAAATCTTACCCATTGAAAAATTGGAGAAAAATTGAAACACTTATTTGTCAGTTGAGTTTGTGTACTCATCTTCCAACCCCACACCATTTTCAGATTCTGAAAACTTTCTTTTGATATACTTTCTTGTGTTGCAACATTTTATACAGAAAAGGGGTAACAGATGGATGAAAACTGATTCTATTAACCTAGAGAGCTGTCTTTTCGAACATTGCTACGAATAGGAACGAACGTTCCGTGTGTAAAGAAGAAAAGCATCCCATATCAAGGTCTCTGCATCCCGAGTCAAGGTTCCATGCTATGATCACGCTGTTCGGGTTTTTGTACACGACCATTCGCTAGCGCCTACTCTGCTTCCAAACCTATTTTTATCTATGGCTGAAGGATCACTGAAGTTACCATTGCTATATCGTTGTTGGAACATTTGTCAGAGGTCGTTATTCCATCTTGTCTTGGTTAGGGAGAAAGAAACACAGGAGAAAGGGTGTTAAGTTATGTTGTTGTTTTTCGATTCCAATTATAATTTTTTCATCTTGTGGTTTTTCTTCTTGTAGGTGCTTAGAAAAATTGAAAAGTAAAAAGTAAAAAGTAAAAATCAATATAATGCAATGCTTTTGAATGGTTATAAATAATTTTTTTGGCATTTTGAATTTGTCACATTAACTATTCGGTTCATTCTATACGATACGGTCCAAAAAAATTGTCGCTTGATCAAAGCTGTATATTCCTCTTATCTTTTACAATAAATTTGAAAAAAAAAAAAAAAAGAAATTTGCTCGATTTTGATATCCTGGTTCAGGTGAACTTTTCTTACAGAATTAAAATAAATAGATAAAATATACACTGGAAAAACTTTATTGAATGAAATGTGATCTTTGCAGAGGGTTTTGTTTGAGATTTATAGCATAAATAGGTCATAGCATTACAATAGATAATGTAAATGCTAATGACAAACGCGAAAATACGCGCGCGCGGGAGGACAAAAATGGCCGCAACGTGTAACATTTGAGATCAATATTTTTAAAAGTCGATTTTTAACTCCTGAATGATAAGGAAAGTAACAGGGAAAGTATATTTTTTATGATGGAGCGTCCACCTCTGGACCGTTTCTAGCGCAATTTGTATGTCACATTCTCCTTTTTACAGTTCCACGAACGTTGAGGATTTTATTATGCGTCTTTGATTTATTCTTTAAAGTGAAAGAATTAGTGGATATAAATTAGGGGACGCATTAATAGGAATGTACCCTCCACTACAAAGGCTTCAAGATTGATTGCAATTGCGTTGCAATCACCACTTATCGGTAGAGCATTTAAAAGTCTATTACAATTTAGTATAGAGGGAGCAAAAGAGTATCGCATTGTAATTATTTGTCTTTTGTATTAATTATTCATTTTTTACGCTTTTACCTCACTTCACTGGGATTAAAAATACGCTTCAAACCGTTTGAAGCATTTTCATCCACTTCGCTATAAGATGCAGCTTTTAAATTTCGCACGAGCGACTCTTGATATCCCGTTCCTAACACAGGGTGTCTTTTCACCCATACCTATTAACAGTCTGGTACCTTAATGTCAAAGTTTTAGCACTATGAGCTACTAGTGACAAGGCCCGTCGGTTTGTGGTGTTACTGATTAAATCGTCGTAATTTACTGGAAGTGAAAACAGCCTGGGTATATTTTTAGAGATACTTTAAAATATTTATTTCTACTTCACATCACAGCGTAGGAGGAACAATTTCAGAAATATCCTTGTAAAATCGGATTTATCCAAATGTAACGATATAAAATGTAAAAATGTGCGCATTAATTTTTTAAAGTATTCGGATAAGGATTTTTACCAAAAATTGGTCATCGGGAAATCGCCGCTCATTATGTCTTCCTAGCTAAATATTCTCTCTAGTTAAAGTATTTTAACATGTGTACTTGTAATGTATTTACTTCGATAATTTCGTTCAATCTTTGTACATGAAATTATGCTGACATTGATAATGCAACAGTGTTCAGTCATACACTAGCGTTTGAGAATTGAGTGTAATTTATTTTCGTAATCAAATTTACCGAGACGTAAGAGTATAAAATAAGTATTAATGAAAAAAATAAATAAAAATGATTTCATTTGACCAACAATTTTAGTTATGCAATTAAATGCAAAAAAATTAATATTATTACATGTTGTTATAAGTTGGCATTTTAATTGCACTGAAAAGTATGAAATAATTGGCTGAGTCCCCGCGGCTTCACTCACGTGAATTTTCTAACATGTCTGCAACTTTATTCTTCCATTCCCATTTTGTAAAATCTTTTCATAGCGAGTGTATTTGATTTTTTCGTGTCACGCTCTTCCTAACAACCACTTTTTGGGGTGTCCTGTACTTCAGGTGGTCTGAAGGGTACCCAATGTCATTAGAAATACAATTATTCATCTTAGTATACAAATACCATGGACTCGATTCTAATATTGTTTTTCGCGTGATTTTTAAGTATCGCCTAACTCATCCCCATAGACATTGACTTACACGGTATCGGGATTTCACTATCAACTCTGCGACGCCAAAAATGAGGACTTGTCATTTCTATATATCATATTCGAGATGGTATCCCCTTCCCTAGGGGTGGTGGGGTTTGTACAGGCTGATTGTGGACTTAAGCGTCCTCGGGAATTTCACTACTAATTTCAGTGGCCCCGAAAACTATGATCTCAATACTAATATGAGTGATTTTCGTTTATTTTTCTTTTCATCCCCTTCCCAAAGTGAGTATATTGTCTTGTAGGGGAATGATCGGGGACTTAAGCGGCGTTGAGAGAGTGACTCTGTTCTTCTGCATCTTAAAAAATGATGTATTCAACACTAATATCTGTCTTTTGTATTTTTTACCTGTCCTACGTTTCCACGTCTACCCCAGGTATGCTAGGGGTACATTATCTATAATATGGAATACTTGTGAACTTAAAAAGCATCGGGTACGCCCTTATTTATCTCAACGACACCGAAAAGTATCGTTTCGAATTTAATATCGGATTTTCCCATAATTTTCATTCCCCCCTCTTACCACCCGCTTCCCTAATGCTACCAGGGATATCTTACCCCCATAGTCCTTGTCAGATATTCAGTATTCTGTGTATCAAGTCTGGCTGAAATTGGTCCAGGCTCTTCAGAGTTATGGTGGGATACATACATGTAACATTCCAACTCCTATTTCGCCCCTTTAGAAATGGACTTTCGTAAAATCAGACATATGTTTTACAAATCCAAATATTTTGTGGTGATATATGAGCACAATGAATTGATTAGTTCTTGTTTTGTAGAATATTATTTCCAGGAATGAATGCATTATTCCGAAAAGTGTTCTATGTATTGTTTCTCTCTTTTTGGTTTGTTGTGCGCAAAGTTCAGGACCCTTCTTCTCCCTTAATTTTATGATAAAATAGGTGTACACTAAAATCATTGTTCATTAGACTCATATTCTGTGTTTAAAAAATGAATTATGGTTATAAAAATTGAATTCTGTTTATTAAAATTGTATTATGCGTTTAAAAAATAATATTAAGAAAGTGTCTTTGTGAAGTATTTACTAAATTGAAACTTTAAGTTTTTTCAAAGATTCCGTGGAAAAAAGCGTGTTTCAAAATAGTGGTTACGAAAGTTCTGCAAAACTAAAACGTGAACGATTCCATTTAAACGGAAATGGTTATTAAGCAAACTATTTCCGTTAAGAGAAAGGCTTGAATAAAGACACGTCACTTGGGCAGTGTCGCATGAGTTGGATTCCATGAAATTCGTCAAGGACCGTGAAGTGAACCTGAAGTTAATCTGATTTCGCGCTTAAGCAGAACTGATCATAATGAAAACTGTGGAATGAATTGGTCTCTCGCGAAACATTTAAGGGATGCGGAATTGTTTTCTTCTTATAACGACATTAGATTCTGAAAACATTGCATGAGCGGAGTAATAGTATCTTCAATAAGCGTTCACGAAATTGTAGTTATTACTCAATGAGGAAAAACTATTTCTCGTTCAGGAAGTGATATAATGACTGCGTTACGCATGATTTATTAGCCCCAGTTTTTACCTTCAGGATGAGCGCAACCAATGACATATCTCATTAACTTAATGTTGGGAGTATAATTTCAGTCAACCATTCATCGTTTGAACTGAACAAAGATCACAGTTCATTGAAAACTACTAATATGGTCAGGAAATAAGCGTCCAGAAAACGGAACTCTGTTTCAGCAAATTCTTGCGCTACAATTTGTTTTGTGATACTATAATTACATGGCTATTTATCACGTTCGGTGAAAACGTTAATTGAGATTGAAATATTCTGTTCTGAAGGAGCAGCAGGAAATAAGCATTTTGCATATTTGCTACTAAAATAACCGAAAAAAATTAAATATGAATGTGAAAATAATAGAAAAATTAAAAGTATTTACTAAGAAAATATGAAGAAGTAATGAGGCAAGGAGGTCGTGGCATGAATGTGTCCGGGTATTTATGACGATGTATGAATGTTCTTTTGAGCCATGTTTTGGGAGAGATAGCGCGGAAAGCTTAGTAATTGTTGCGTTTCGATTAGATCAATTTGCTGTGGTAATGTTGCATATCGTCGAATGTCATAGAATTCCCGAGCCAATGGAATAACCTCTTTATTGATCAACGAGGTCCGTTCGACCCGTAGGAATGATTTAATTTTACTCTTTTTCTATGGGCGTTTGTTTATTTTATCGTCATAACTAGCATAGTTTACTTGACATCTCAGAATGGTAGGTACTGAATTGTGAATACCTTTTCGAAAGTGTGTTTGTCAACCTTTGTCAATTTTATAAACCAAATGCAAAATTGTGAGTGCGGACGAATCCACGTTTGCTTGTGTATGTTGTTTAAAACGATGTTTTAAATTTATTCAAATTATTTTCTGTATATACTTATCGTGGAAACAAGTTTTAAATATTCAATTATGTTACGCAGTATTTATCATTTCTTCGCCACGATATTGGGTGGCCATCTTTGACTATCTAGGAGTTTTGTGTTATGGATCATGACGCGCAAACAGGCCATCACGGCCACAACATATTTAAACGCATGCATGACGAGTCCCCAAAAGTGTTGCGCGGTCAGTTACTTGCTCCTAACATGCTTCGTTAACCCCCATTCTTTCTTTTAATGTATTAAAGAAAAATTAACTTACTGATTTACGCGAACTTCCTAGTTCAAACATGCCTCCGTCTCGGACCTGGAATTTAAGTGATAACTTTCGGTCAGGTAAAAATGGCGACGAGCTGGGAATCGAACCCGGGATCCTGCTTTAATCGCTGGGGTGTTAACCAATACACCAACCGTTCGCCTTCCACAACCGTACACCATTTCCACTCATACCTAAACCTTAAGTAAACATTTCTCTATCTGGTGATCACTAGAGGCTAAGCATATGAGAATGGAGTTCAGTACTGTAAGAAAGGAACATGACGATGTAGCGATCTGTGCAATATATTTTAATATAGCTTTATATTGCACATATTTGTACAAGTAAATAATTACCGAAATATAAGTTAATATTCTACCCTGTATATCCACTGATTGTATGGGATCAATATGCATATACCACGTGGTTTCTGTAAGCAATCATTTATTAATATTGTAAGATTACGAAGAATTATTTTTATGTATTAATCACACATTAGTTAAGATTTTTATTTTAATTAAGATGATTAAGATTAACTTCTCGCTTTACGAACAAATGACAAGTCATTAAGAGTATTTTTACTTTGTGATGCGTTAGTGATTTATTAATGTAAGCCGGACGTTGGCCAACATTTTCAAGAGAAAGACAGTCTAACATCAATTGCATCTTGGAACGTTGACGAATTTCGTTTCAATAAAATGAAAAATAAATATTTTAATTCATATTTGGTTGATTTTCATTATTATATCTAAGAGGGAAGGTAAAAAAAACCATCACTACAAAGATATAAAGGCTGCAATACATTATTTGACAGTTTTGCTAAAAGCGCTTGTAAAACTAGTAGAAATAAGAATAAACGGAAACATAGTACAGAGTTTTTTACAGACATATTTGTATAAGTTGATATTTTTTATGACTGTTTGCTGCCTTATTGGTTTAGTTGCTTTAAATTTAGGATTTTTTCTTAATACTTTTGATTGTATATTTTGTTCAAGTGACTTCATTGCACATTTCAATGTTACTGAAGTTTGTTTGCATATTAGAAAATTTCACATCATTCATCTTCAAAATGAAGTGATATATACTGAGACATTTCCAGTAAGATTAGTTTACTTTTAATGTATATTTAAGTAAAACTGTTTTCTCTTGAAACTTCCTTTGGGAATATTTTCTTTTTTTAGTATTCTATCTAGATTTTCGAAGGTTAGCTCGTGGGGATTCCTGTACAAATACTCAATTTCTAATCTCCTGTGATATTAATTGAAAATGCCCTACGTGGGTTACTCGTTAACCAGTTTAGTAAAAGGCATTCCCAATAATGCTTATTCTATTTCTTGATGATTTTGTCGTTTCTGGTTTCGATAATTGAAATTCCCTTTCCTCATTCGTTTAAGCACGCTCCATTCACAGCGGCACTGGGGCACCTTTGAATCCGTCGACTGAAAAATGCAAGTTTATTTTACTGTTCTATTTTCTCTGTGCATTCACCTTAACTATCCAATTGGCAGTTAAGAAATGGCAGTCAGAAAGGTTTTAGCTAATGTCAAGTCGCTGATATTACTTGTTTGCTAGGCGTTTAGTTTAGCTACTCACAGGTTCTTGACATTTCCGTTATGTAGAATTATTTTTCGTAGTAACGCATATCAATGTAAATGCGTCATAAATATCGAGTTCTCTGTTTGGTGTAACCGATATGTTAGATTTGCATTATGAATACCTTCGTCGGGAAGAAGTTCTGAAAATATTGGGCTCCCGAACTTTCGTAAGGTCAGAGACAGAAATGACTTCTCTCTGCAAAGCCTAAGAAATATTTTATCTAGAGTGGTACATCTCCAGCGTGTTCCTAGCCTATTCCCAGAGTAATTTAAATATTTAACGATATTACGAAGTAAAATATTTAGATGATGAGCAATTCAATAATAAATCCGCTGAACTGTTCAAAACTAGGGGGGATAGGTCCGTGATGGTGCGTTTTGCTTCTACAGTCTGCATGCAAAATCTCATTTTTGTAAGTATATTAGTAAATTTTGAAAATAATGGATGCTGTGACTTATCAAACATTAATTCCAATATGTTACTCAATATTTTTTGGGAAAAGTGCGTTTTGAAGAGTTACTACTTATTGGAGAATTGTAATATTTTTCGTAAAAAATTATTTGAGAGAGCACCTTTTAAAATGAATGGGAAAAGCTGATCCAGGTAGTTCAGTTTACTCTAGTCATGCCGGTAAGTAGAGTACCTCCGATTGCGGGACCGCACCTGGTTCATGCAGAAAGTAGCCTACTATATCGTGACGGTGGTGTGCGATGGAAGTCAGTGAGTTACATGATATTTGGTCGGGCCATTACAGGTTCAATGAGTATTTCCATTACGAAGTGATAGTGAATTTCATGTTGTAATTAGCACCTCAAAAAATTCCGTATTGCATTTGCTACTATGGACAGTGTTACTGTTTGGCGCGTGACCACTACTTCTCTGTACTTTTAGCTTCAAATCATATGTACTTAGTTCCTGTCGCTGCTCGAAAATTACGACCCATGTCCATGCGTATATGTATGCATCACCATACATTTCACATAGTCGTTTACCATCCACAATCTCACTTGACTTCTGATATAGTCCGATTATTTAGTGTTGCTATTAACCCTTGATTAAATTATATTTGTAACTGGTGAGAATAACTGACTTCAATTATATTCTGGCTCTGAAGAAATTATGCGCAGCAATTCATTAATATGACTAAAAGAGTAAAAAAGAATTTTAGAGATCTAGGTTGTGCTAAAATGTACTATTATTCAGGATCCTTATTTTTAAGATAGCATAAATGTGGCATAAAATTACAGGGAAGGAAAGACGCTTGTACCAAGAACACGTTTGATCATGTATGAAAACAGGGGCGTCTTTTTCCCATGCAACCTCTTTTTCTCCGAGCTTTGCTTCTCGACGATGTTTTCTTATGTAAATATTATAAATATTACTTCTTGTTATGAAAGACTGTCTTCTATTGTCATTAATGCTAAATTGAAAACTGATTTTCAGACTGAAATTTTGTATACCTTGCTCGCATCGAAATCTACGAAACATGGTATGCGGATTGCATCAACGGCCAAATAAATGAAGGTAAATAATACTTAATGGAGAAAATAATTAATAATTAATGGTCAGTATTTTATAATTTTTATTAGAACCTCCACTTTGATAAAAGTAGGGATAATGTTAGGTTGAAATTGCAATTTTAAGTGATCTGATGGTTTAACAATTAGTTTTAGAGTTATTTCTGCTGAGTATCAGGAGAAAATGCTACATTAATTTTGACAATAATCATGTATTCTAGGGAAAGATAATCGATAAAATTGTGATAATTCATTGAAATTTTGAATAAAATGCACTTAATATGATTAGGGTATGCGAAATGTTACGTGACTAAAATTTAAGTGGGATATTGTTAGTAGACTGAGCTGAGTAAAGTATGTAAATAGAAAATTATCGTTTTTTTCTTCAAATTTACTGTAGTACAGTGTAATGGGTAACGTGCTGAACCGGTTGCATAGTTCGTGTCCCACGATGTAATTTTTGAATTTCTTTTTTGTTCACATGGTTGACGATTCAACCCTTGGGGAATATTTGTTTCTCTGGGAGTAATTTTTATGATAAATTTACGTAAAATTATCATCACTTTATTTTTTAATAGTTTTTGTTATATAGAAGTTATTGAGCTACTCGAATGGAATATAATATATTCGTTAGTCATTGTCATGTTTACTGACATTTGAATATTGATGTATTTGATTGTCTTTCCAGGGATATTAACGAATAATGATTCATTCAAAAAAAAATCTATTTCAATTGCAATGTAAGTGCAATGAAATTCAAATAAATTGGAATGATAGATCTGTGTTTCAAAGAAAAATATTACTCTTCACATGTTAGGAATATGCTGTCACTATTTTACTTCAAGACAGATGCAGAAATAAACGGAAAAGCTTACAAACATCGACTTTTTCTTCTTTTATAAAACTTCTGATTTACAACGAAAAGAACTGGATCGCTCAGGGTAACTTATGCTCTTGTGTTGAAGCATATTTCATTTTTATTAAAATGCTAGTATCTCACCCACGAAGTGACATTAATTAGTCATTACATTTGTAACTTGCCTGATAGTACCTAAGCACATTTTACTTTCTTTTACATTACTGACTTAATATTAGTATTTGATAATAACGAAGAAAGACTTATGTAATTTAGTCGAAATTCCGTTACATACTGTTTTATGACTTTAATTAATTTGTACGGTTTCTTTGTTTCTTATTCACTTTGAACATAATTGATACGTTTTCAGAGAACACGGTATTGTCGTTTTTACAGAGAACAAGATTCACTCAAGATTGCGTGTCTTTCCCATAGTTACACCTGTTTACGTAATGAGCAAGAGAAGCGCATCAGACGTGAAACGAGCCGCCTTCCTTCCGCTAGCCGAAAAGATACGAATTTGTGCTTAATCTACACAATTCTTCATCTGTCTCGTCATAATTCCAATGTCACTTATCACACCGAGAGATAATTAGTACTATTATTTATGAGTAGCGAAGAAAAGCTTCACTTTCATGAGAAGACGGGGGAATGGATTCTTTTCAACTTCCCAGCTGCCGCTGCTGCTTCTCTTCAACTCTCGCTGGAGAGAAATCTTTCCCAGCCGCTCCTACTCCTCCCGCGTCGGCGGCGACTGTCTCGTCCCCAGTCTCATCTGCGCAGCCGAATACGTTTCGACCAGGAGACCTTTTCTAACTCGTTATCTCCGCGCTGTGCCTCTTCACTTCAACTCTGGCCAGCACGCTCGCCGATGCGACGGCCAAACATTGCGTTGCACGTGCTCGAAGGATGTGGGCTCATAACGTTAAGATACACCTCAGGAAAATGAGAAAGCGATCGACACTCCTCGATATTTATTTATTTTAAATACGCAGAATTAGTTGCCCCGCTTCCATCCTGTAAGACATTACCAAACCTTTCTCCCCGCTTTATTTTTCCACTTTGTTAATTTAGAGCATCTTAATATTGAAGACACTCATTCGTGGAATACATGTTGATTAATTAATTGAGTTCAAAAATACATCAGACCTTTAATTTAAAAAATATAGAATTATTGTTATGTTTGGATTTACTTTTTCTTTCCACATGCTTAGACCCAACCAATAGATTATCGTAGAAAATTTAATACTGTATTTTTCTTAACATTCTTTCTACGTGGTACTGAATGTTTAATAAAAAGTTCAGTTGTTTCCGGTGGTAGTAAATCGAAATATCAGTTATGAGGTGGGGTCATTATATAGCCGACCGTAATTTAAAAATATTTGAGTCAAGCGACATATTAAATTAAATTTTTTGCAAAGTATTGATTATGTTCGTTAATGTTCACCATTTAAATTTAAATATATATATATATATATATATATATATATATATATATATATATCTGTCTCTTATACACATCTAGATGTGTNAAAATAAACTGGTTGTTTTTCTTAATGAAGGTCATTACATACATTGAAAATGGAGCCGCTATTTATCAGATCTTCTATACAAAGTAGAGATAACATTTTTCATTTCATCAGTTACTTTCATGAAATTTTTCTGACAATGACTTTTCTGTTTGTTTGTATACAGGTTTATGTTGTTATAAACGTTGAATGTTGATTAGAAATGTTTGCAAATGAAGTAATTTGTAGTTGACCTAAATCGTTCTTCTCCGGTGATCAATACATTAATTTGGTTATAAATAGAGTATTACGTGTAATTATTTGGTCCAATTGATATTTCTAATAATAGATATTCAGTTAAACTGAAAATGAATGTTGAAAATTGATACTTCACTTTTGTTAACGATATGAAAAAAATAATCATTTCGTCTTTTGTGGCCGTGTTTGCATTAGCGTGATGGAATTGAGTGGCTTTAGAGTCACTCTTTTTAACTATGAAATCCAAGTTAGACTCAAAGGAATAAAATAATATATTACGTGATATTGCTGGATATTATACCTATATCTATATAATGCTGATTTTCTTTCGTGTCTACCTCAAATTTGAGTGGAGTCGTCTCATAACTCCAGTTGCATTAAAAACTGTATTATATCGTTCGAACAAAGTGCTCGCCTGGAATTATTGTGTGTGTTTATTAATGAGAGTTGTCTGCAGCGCAGAGATCGATAGACGCGCATCCTGCAACGAATTGACTCGAGTTCCGCCACCGCGCCGTCCCGAGAGAATCGCTCTGCGATTATTATTTCCGACGAACTCTACCGAGTTGACTGGTCGCTGGAATCGAAAGCGACAGCCCGCCAAAGAGACACCGCGAGTGACGTCGACGTGCCATTACCCCAGAGTCCACCGATGACGCTGTTCTCTCGCTAACTCCTTGGATTAACAGCCACTTCCTGATGCGTTTTATCTCTTATTAGAATGCGCCAAGGAATGCTTTATGAAGTGGAATGGCATGAAGTTGACTGAATTGTATGCGTTATGAGACTCGATCTTGGTGGAACTCTTTGGAAAGCTAAAAATAGAACCGGTCTTTAAGTATCCAACTCCGACTTTTGAGCAAGTTGCACATGTTGATTCGAATTCACTAATTTTTATATTCGAGACTACTTACAAAGGTATAATTCGACATAATTTTATTTTCGTCGGAGAGAATTATTTTGAATTATTTTCGCCAGTTTGAATTTAAAAAAATCGTAACTCTTCTTCGTTCACCGTTTTATGAATTTATTGCACAAAATATAGGTCAAGTACGCGATCATTATACCCCAAGTGAGAATGGGCAAAATCTTTCAATTTCACATGAACATATCTTACACGATCAAATGTTCTTCCACTGGTTAGCGTGAGTTCTCTGGAGTAAATCAGAATGTCTCAAATTGCGCTTAGTTTGAAGTGCCATACAGATACCGCCATGCAGACGCGAATGCTAAGGCGACGACGGCAGAGTTGCGCGCGTGCATGTCGCCAGTGCTGCCAGGAAGCGGAGAAAAGTCGTAAATTCGTCACAGTGGTAGAGCGTCTCACTTCATCGTGTCAGCTTCCATCTCATCGTGTCCCGGCCGCAGCAGACTTTATTCGCCGCGTCGTCGTCTACCTCCCTGCCTGCCTGCCTGCCTGCCTGCCTGCCTGCCTGCCTGCATGCCTGCATGCCTTCCTTTCGCGAGAGAACCCGTTGCTCTCTCTCCTCGCCAGTTATCACCGTTGCGCGAAAATCTGTGTGATTGTGACGATGACACACGTTGCGGACGAACACGATGAGAGCGAGAGACGGAGAGAGATGTGCTTAAAGAGGCTTCCGCCAAGTCGTGGATGGAATAAAATTTAAAGCCGGTTTAATTTATGCTCCGAATGTTGAGCCCAGTATAATGAACTCCCATTGAGTCACATGAGGGATGGAAAATCGTGTCGAAGAAGTGCGTTGAATCTTTTTTCAAAGATGTTGATTTGATTTATGTTATAAAATGAGTTCAATGTCATACTGAGCGGACAACAAAGCTGGAATTTTGGTGACGCTGATTTCAAATATAAATAACCTGAACATTAGAAAGAAATAATTCTCATTACAGCAAGTAATTTAAAATGTGCGCGACAGAGTTAGCAGTTTAACTGACGTGGATTCCTCAAAGCAATTTTGAAGAGTTTTGAATGTTGTACTTCTTTTTTTTCTACATTCGTAAGTTTGCGGCTGTATGCCTGTTTTATATCCTCCCATTTCTCTCTTTTTCATCTTCGTTTTCTTTCTCCAAATCAAATGTCCTAAATTTAAACACTAATAACGATTTTATAAGAAATATCTTTCGAAACGATTTTTCTCTATTCGGAAAGAATCTCTATCCCCTCATCTTTTTATTTGCAGATAGTATATCTTTGAACGAGGACATGTAGTGTCGCTAGTATAATTTTGAGGGAGGACATGTTACGCGTCATGAAATGACGCTGTTCATAGTGTTTAATTTTGTATTTGAATTTATAACTTGAACGTTTGATATTATTTAATATTTGGGATAGCTATTTTCAGCAGTCCCCATCCCATGGATGGGATGAGGCTGCAACACCGGGGGTCGAGAGACACAACGGGATGAGGCGATTTCGAACGAATAGTTGTGGCAAAGCGATCCGGATGGGGAGGGAAGAGGAGAGGTCAGCTGCGGGTGGGATTTGCGGACGCGTGATGTGCCACGAGTGGGCGCTATGATCACATCGTACATGAGTGGGTAGGTAAAAATGTAAATAATTTAACAGTGATATTTTGGCTTTCATAATCGCGTACTCTCGACGCCACGATTTAAAGCACGAGCGTCATATTTATTGCTTGTTTTTAGTTGGATTTGACGCTTGTTTATTTTTTATTTATTTATTAATGGAGCAACGCAAACGAAACATTAATTTACGTTAACGTTTGATTATTTTGGCTCGACGCCCGATGACTATCATGCATTTAACTTATTAGTTCTTTCCGATACAAGAACATGCAAAATGTTGGCTGTGAATGTACATTTCCCTTTAGGAAATAACTTTTTTTAATATCTTTACCAATATTGGATTTTTAACACGTGGCTGATTTCATCGAACTCTACTCATATATTGTTGCGACACAATATATGCATAATGCAGGAATATTTTCTGCGTGCATTGGTGCGCCCATTGGTCGGTTCGTTGGCGGTGAAGGGCCTACTCCTTTTCTCCTTTCCCCGCGGAAGGCTGAGCGAAGGAAGGAAGGCGCAGGCTCACAAAAGAGCCGGGCTGCGAAAGCCGCGCTCTCAGAAGAAGCGGAAGGGGCGGGGAAGCTGAGCGATCACCCTGCGGCTCTCTCCTTCCGTCACTGCTACAGCAGCCGCTGACGACCTACCGGTGGCCAACCGGCCGGCCGGCGCCAATTCCGCACTTTTGACCGCCGCTGCATCACCACTCCGTCTGTCCTCGTCGAGACAGAGAACTCCATACGCCCCGGAGATTCCTCCGCAAGTTTCCTGACGGAATTGTTTCTCGAACTCGTTTGGCAAAAAGTCTCCCCTTCCCCATCTCCTATCGTGGAGCGAGCGCGCCACGTCCGCATCTCTCTCCCTCCTGTTCTGGCACACTCCTCATCCTCCCGCTCGGGACCGCTTCCGGCCACTTCTGCAAGCTCTCGACTACTACCACCCCTCGAATCGCGCTCGCTCCTCGCTCGGTCGGTGTGGGAGCTACGCGTCGCTTGCCGAGCTCTTCTCGCGCTTCATTCGCCGTGTTTTATGTTTCAATGGAGCAAACTCCGTTTCGTTTTCGCAAAACAAACCCCGCGGACGCGCCGCAAGCCTTCTGCGTCTCGCGTTTCCCCCCCCCCCCCCCCCC
>NNCF01133806.1:188568-203246 GCA_002313205.1 Laupala kohalensis
CCCCCCCCACCCGTCCACCCACACCGCGCCAAGCCATTCACGGTTGAACAAATGGCGACTATAACGACGAGCCCGTGCCACCTCGCTTAAAGGCGCACTGCGCCGAGATGTAGATACTGCGAAGAAGTTTGAGGTAAGAAAGAGATGGGGTCCGGTCGTCGGTTTGGGAGGAGGATGAAAAAAAGATCACGACGGTCGGGCGTCGCAAGAGTCTACACCTGCGCCCAACGCCTCTGAAGACTCGCGGGAGAGGAGTGTTGCCTTTGGGACAGCTATGAAATACGGCTAACAAATGAAATAATCAATGAAGGAAATGGAGTGATTATTCTGCAAATATGTAATTCACAATATATTCACTTAATGTTTTCATCTATTGGTTAAGTGTGATGGAAGATAAAAGTATCTTCACAAAAACACATTTAAAGAAATAAATAGCAATGTAAGAAATGTACTTCAGTAAAATTGTTACCTTTGGGTATATTAGAGTCAGATGAAACGTTTTTACATTTTCTTCAATAATTTTTGAGGCATTAAGTTAAAATGATCCTCGAGATGTATTCTTTTAATTTGATTTGCGATCACTGTTTAACTAGGATATGGGAGGAAAGAATGATTAATAGTATATAAACTATGCAGAGCACTCGTGAACGTTTTATTCCAACATTATTCATTAAGTTAAATAATAATATACCCTCAATATTATTCGCGAGGATTTTGTCTTACCTTGAAACATGTTTGATAATCTTTTTGTAGAAGCTTCTCTTAGTACCAACACTGTTTTATTGCTTATATCTTTCATGTTATCGATACCCGGAATGGTCTCTTAGAAAGCTGATTTTTTCCTCCTTGAACCATTTCTTTTATCTTCACGTGTCAGTTACGTTTCGATAAATCATGATTAGTCACTGTTGTATTACTCAAGTTACAATGCATAACGCGATAACTTCCTTCACAAACGGAAGAATAATGTGGAAACAAAGCTTAATAACCTATGGAATCCATGACTTGCGGAACGCAAACTTACATGAATCATTGAAACAATAGTGATGGAATGGAGGAATCCATCTAATGAACCTGCGGCATTTTTCACAATCTTGTCTTTCCATGCATCTTAAGCTCAGACAGCATATCAAATACGAAATTGCAAGCTCTTTCCATTTTTTCTACAGCGAGACACTTCGTTATCTGTTCAAATTTTATTTTGTTCCGTGGTCGTCAAGAAATGTGCACTGAATATGTACTATGGAAACAATATTAGAACTTGCAATATAATAAATATACAGTGGAAGAAACCTAACAGGAACTCTTAAACGAACTCTTAAACGACCGATCAGAGTACCGATGGACCTGAAAAGTCCTATTCACTGGTTGGGGATAAATTTAACTACTAGGACATCACTAATAAGTACTTCCCAATCACGACACGTGTACAACAAAGGGTGATCGTATTTTAAACTCTCGTAATGATTCGCGTCTTGCTCGTGGTCTCCATAGAAAACTTTTATTATTCACCCCTCGCGTTGAAAATTGATTTCAAGCATTTCTCAATCCCCGTTAGAAAGTAATTCTGATTTCACGAGACAGTGCGTAACAGTATGACAGAATGAAACCACTTATTGTTGAAAAAACCCGGCGATGCTCGGAATTTGAAAAGAAACTTAAAACAATCATGATTTTTAAACAATTCACAAATAATATATTATCTCTTTCCATTGTTAAATAAACATAAAAAAATACATCAACATTAAAGGAAAATTTTTTTCGTGAATGTATATTGTACTACAGAGAAGTTATTAAAACATCTGTCAACAGGTCTGGGTTATTTTTTGCTAATTTTACCCAGTGTCGTCTGGGGTGCTTATTCATGTGTTATTTTCTATATTTCTCTACTATCGTGTTACTAAATTAAATACCACGAAGGAAACCTACAAAAATACACAGTTTTGAGTATTGTTTTCTAATATTATTAAATATTATTTTAAAGTTACAAACATATTGACATTCTATTAGTATTATAACTCGCAGCTAACTTTTTATCTTATCTAGGAACTTATGCTGAATTTTTTTGAATTCACCTCTGCCTTAGGGCCCTTGATCGGAATTGATGGGATAGTCCCTTGCTTGCTTCCGGACAGTAAATTAGTTTATTGTCCTCCACGTGGTCATACACAGTTTGTACTGTTTTTTGACAATAAATTTATTATTATTATTATTATTATTATTATGTACGTAATTAGAATTATTATACAATCATGTCAGATGGTGTATACACTTTTCACAGAAAGCGCATTGTTAAGACGTCTAAATTCTTTGTTTTTATTTCATTTTTCGGTTATGTACTTGAAAACAATGCTCCTCACAATTTTTATATAAATTTGTTCCTACGATTCATCGATAACTTCTTCCGGTTTCCATGCAATTCCAAATAATTCACTTTTATTGGTATAAATGACCTTTTGATTGAATATTAATTGTATTACATTGATTTCATTCTTTATTCATTGTTATAGAAATCAGCATTTGACGTTCTTAATGAGTTTGAAACGAATTTTTTAAATTTCAGTTGCTTATAGAGGGATTTGGGGAGTAATTCTCCTTTTGGGAGGCCCATTCTCCATCGCCAATGCGACAATATATTATTCGTACAGAATATATTATTCGCAAGGTTATAATGAAGTGCAGAATGTGCAGCAATGGCATACGCAAAAAGAGACTGGCATTAGCTCCTCATTCGTTTTGAGTGCTTATTGGAAACGTATACGATTAAGAATTGTTAGTACAAGAAAACTGAATAAGTTTCAGCATCGCTGAGAACAATGACCTTTGTAGCGTCGCAATAACGCGCGTCTCATCAGAGGACCTGTTCGTTGGAAGCCCCAGTGAACGCGATTCGGATTTTGAGGAACAATAGACTGGGTCACGTGTCGCGCGCGGGGAACCTAGCGAAGTCGGGCGTGGCGAGCAGAGGCGAGACGGCTCGGAGGCGCTGCGCGGCGAGGGGTGTCGGCGTCCTCGGGCGGCTGGAGCTCTATTGTCCGGCAGCGACGGAGACAAAGCCCGCAGCAGCAGAGCCGCCGGCGCGCGCTCATTTGTCCAGCACAGCAGCCGCGGAATCGCTCCGCCCTCACACCGCTTCTGCTTCTGCGAGAGCCTCCTCTGGACCCACTGCTGCAACAAACGCCTCCACCCTGGTCCTCGCAGTTGGTTGTGACTGCTAGCACTCCACTGTTGTCTCAAGAGGGTAACCTTGGCTATTGAGCCTTTCTACCACCACTTGGGATCCTCTGTGCTGTAACTGAATGCAATTTACTGAGGTTATGCATATTTGGTCATCAGTTTCGTCGCCATAGTGATGGTCATTAATCCGAGAATGTGATTACCTCAACCTTGAATGCATTTAGTCGTGTCACCAACCTTTGAAATCCTCCACAATATAGTTATGGCAATTCGTTCGCAAATGCATACATAAACCATGAACTGCCATTGCAGAACTCTCTGTTATTGACTCACTGTGACCTCCGCTGAAGATACTAATAATTATTCCCTCTCCCCTCTTGAAGTAGTGTGTTCTAGGCGTATGAACTTAAAAGGGAGATTGCGTCTGAGAAACCGAGTTGTTTCGAGGCGAAGAGGTTATCCGCTTGTATTCTTGAGAGCTGCAGCGGCTGGCTGTGGAACAGCAGAAATGGAGGTAGCAGTGGCGGCGACGCCGAGCGGCAGGGGAATGGCAGAGACGCCCACGGACGCGAAGGCAACAGCAGCTCCGGCCCCGCCGCGCGTATGAGCCGTCTAACCGGATTACAGACGGCGGAAGGAGCTGGAATTAGATTTTAAATCCGTTGTCGGTTCCGTAAGCGAGTTAGCGCGGCGAGCTGGTGGTCCTGGTGGGCGCTTGCCGTTCGAATGTTTGGAAGCGACGGCACGCGGAAGGTATAGCCTTGATGCGAACACCTTCTGCATGGCGAACTGGGAAATGCGCGTTGCGCAGTGCGAAAGAAACCGACGTGCCGGCAGAGAATAAATGCTGAGATGTGGCAGGTTCCGTCAACCAGGCATGCGCCCGAAGCACAATGCTACTGACAGTCACAAGGGAAGGAGGAACTCGACTGACGGCTGCTGGACAGAACGACGTTGGGTGGTCGGACGACTCAGTTCGTCGACGACGCCAGACAGGCAATACCGGCGGCTAACGGTTTGTTGTTCCAACGCAGAATACCCAGCCGCAGAGTTGAACGAGAGCAGCGCAAGTGTCTTCCCTTATTTCCTTGCCCCCATTTTTCGTCTCCCTCGTTTACACTTTCGTCTTCCCAGACGACGCTAAAAATTGCACAGTGGAGCCAACATCCTCCCTGCCACTTATTAGACGCGCCCTAAAATGGTGATATTTTTATTACTGGATTTGCATTTTTATCAGTGGTGGCAGTTAAAGGAGGTAGTAGGGGAGGCACAGAGGGACGGATGGCACCCTCAGACGCCCGGGACTGCATGTCGTTGCACTTAAGAATTTCCGCTGTGTCTCCTCTCTCATCCCCCTAGAGGTCTCAAAGTGGCAGCGAATATTTCACTCGGCCGCTCGTAATTATGAAATACTTTGCGTTATTTTTCCGCCGAGGTCCGAAGTTCTGGGACAGCGGAAGCGGGGGCAGTCGGCCGGCTTCCCCGTTGCTCGGACTCTTCTCCTTGTTGAGTCTCCTTCTACCCCCCATCTCCAACCACTTGGGAAATTAAAATGCCGTAACAAAACACCTCATTTATTCGGGATGAAAAATAGTTAAAGCAGTTGTGCGCCGTCAGTTTTTACTTTTGCTGGCAAATTAAAAGCATTGCGTCTCGCTTCCTACTTGGTCCTCCAACCTCGCTCCTCGTTAAAGCGAATGAGGGAAGTACGGAAAATGTAAGTATAGGGTGTGGTGGATGCATGCCATCCGTGCCAGCCCCCGCTGTAATCAGCTCATTAAACGATAACTGGCGAAGCCCTGTGCCCCGCAGCGCTTCTGTATACAACGGATGAAGTGGATTGATTTTTCGGGCCGGGCGACGCATCAGTGACGGCGGCGGCAGCAGCAGCAAAATCGGCGCGTGTCGTTGGAATATGTGGGCGGTGGCCGCCTCATTCTCATGCGGCGATATTCAGATCACAACGCTCTCTGTGATGTGCGGCGAAGCGTACGTGTTAGCATCACTGAGAGAAGAGTGGTGGTCTATCAGAAGAAGGGAGATGTTTGACGGAGGACGTGGCCGCGTGCGTCCTTGCGTGTTTGTAGCGAGTGGTAAGAACGAGGGGAGAGCCGAATCGTCGTTCGAACGTTCTGGTCGATAGTTCGGGTCATCGATTGGAGAAGGCGGCTGTAGCAGTGATGAAGGGAGGAAGGGGTGGCGGACTGGGTGCCGCTGGGAAGCGAGGCACCGCGACTCGACTTCGTCCGTACCCCATCTCCACCCCGCCACGACTACGCTGCGCGTTGACAAATGCCTGGAATCAATCGCCTCGCGCGGCGCGCGGCTGTCGCTTCGGTTTTTTTTATTTGGAGCGTGACGGAGCGCTGAGAAACTAAGAGGAAAGGGTGGGGAGCAGAAGGTGCTCGCCGACAGATTGTAGAGCGGTGACGTCGCATTCTCTAGGAAGATACAACGTCAGACAACCCCGACTAGTATCGTCGTAACCTATTTGTATGGAAATGAGAGGCGCATCAAATAGAGGAGTTATGTAAATATTCGACAGTTTCTTCATAACTCGCGAAAGTGCCTTCTTCCGGTGGTGCGCCCCATCTCTGTTCCACTCCTTCCGTTGCTCTGGCGAGAAGCCGAGGTGCGACAATTAGTCGACGCGTGTAAGGAATGGGGTGCGTGTGAGAAGCATCGTGCCGGGAGCGCTCGGTGACAGCGTGGTGGCAGCCGCACAAGCAACAAGGATGACAGCGACGCGTAAGGGCATGAATAACGTGCTAATTGCTGGGAGCGCGACCGCGGGCAGTACCACCGCCGTCGCCCCTTGCGTCATCGCAGATTGCGCTTCTCTACGTTGGAACGAGCATCGAGCGTTTGAACATCTGCAACGGTATTCAAAGCACAGATGGAAGACCTAAAGGGAATAAATATATTGACAAATAAGAAAATGTTACTATTTAAATTCGAAATGTGTTAGTCTTGTGGCCTGCACAATGTCTACTAATTTGTACAAAGTTACCGCTGACGAATTCTGCGGATACAAATTATGTGCGGATCAGAATATGATGACTTCACCGACAAAGATTGAGACTAAAATGCGATTGAAATTCGAACAAGAAAACATTAATGCGATGGTGAAGGCTGTGAATCACAACAGCATGACTTACAAGCTTATTACGTTTTTATTAGAATAAAAAGAGAGTTATTGATATCCTGGGCGAAGACGATCACTTGTGTTTCGACCATCACAGCTCAGACTGTATTGCAGTGTACATAGCGTATCGGTGATGACAACACAGGTTAGCGCCTGGGAAACGATGGTCTGTGCGATTAGCGACGAGGTCGACGACGCCGGCAACGACGGCGTCTGTTGTGGCCACGATTGCGGTGAAGGAGGAGGGGTGATGCGTCGGTTGCGGCTGAGGCAACAGCAGCTGCGGCGACGGGCACCGGCGTCGTCGACGTCGTCCTGGGCCGGCGGCAAAAGCAGCAGCAGCAGTAGCAGACAGCGGTGGTTACTCCGGCAGCGGCAGCAGCGGCGACGTCGTTGGGGAAGGGCCTCTCAACGCCGCTGCCCGCCTAATGACGCGGCTATCGACCGGGGACCGCGGGTCGATTCCCACGGCTGCTGTCCGCACATTCGCCCGCGTCCACGCTCTGCGCGCGAGGCGCCGCACACCCCATGTCGTCTTCCCTCGTACTGTTTTACTCCCACGTACGAATTCCTCGCCTTCATGAGCAACAGACCACTCAATAGGCGGGAGTTTGCGACTCACGTGTGACGACGACGTGCTCATTACTTTTTAAGTATCCCGAGTGTAGGTTTCAATAGTCACTAATCTTGCTAATTGCTCTATTTAAGCATTAATTGCAGAGAAGCGACGTCGCAATGTTTACTGTTGATAAAAATCGCCTTCCGAGCGTGTTGTAATTACTGTGGAAACTCTTGCCAATTGTACTAATTACTAAAAGATGGCTATTTTTAAAATTGACAAAAGAGTTAATATTTTCACCAGATTGCTCAATGGAAACTTTATTCGATTCACGTACGCGATAATTTTATTCGTGCTATATTCTACTGGTTTGTATTTACCCGTTGCTGCAAGATTTTACGGAGAATGAAACTGCAAGTTATCTTTGAAGGGCGCAGTTATTTCGACCATACATCAGTAATCTTTATTGCTTGGCATGGATCCATTAACGTTTTCATTTCCACAATGCTAGACAGATATCACAGTCGGTTTGTCCTTGATTTCTCATCTAATGTCGTATATCGCAGTGTGTTTGCGTTACTCATGTGGATCCATTTCTCTCTTATAGCGTTTTAAAGATCGAAGATTGTGGTAACTCTTTTAAGGAAAGAATGTGTTCTTCACATGTGTGAAAATGACTCGTTTAAGACATCGTAACTTTCCGAACATTGAAGTGCGTGTCCCATTATGGCAACTAAAATGACTTTACCATGAAACAAATCCATAAGCAACTTGTAAAATTACCAAATTACTGTATTTCTTACGACAGTTTCCAGACACTTCCTAATATCTTATCGTTATAACTTGTTGTAAACCTTTGACTTTCTGCGAAGGAGAAGTTTCATGACACTCGTTCTCCCGGCAAAAATGCTACTAGCGGGTTTGCAGCGTGACAATCCGGAACCGTCATAAAACTACGAGAAAGCAGTGTAACCGTCTGTTGTCGACGTAGAAATTTTTAAATGAAATATATTTATTGATATAGGGATTATTACTATCTCATTTTTTAGTCGAAAGTAGTTAATTGCTTCTGCAAAGGTAATAGCTAATAGATCTTTCTTTATTTGAAAATTTAAAATGTATAATCTTCACTTCATTTTTGTCCATTATTCAAGAAATTGGCTAATCCTATCAGTATTTATATTATTTTTCCTTTGTACTGTTTTGTATTAAAAATTGATATGTGATTGGGGAAGCTCAAATCTAAAATTGATTAAAACTATGTTGGAGACTCAGCTTTTTGTCTAAGTTCTCTACGTTGATGTAGTTGTTTACTTTTTTCGTTTTCTACTATCCGTGTTTATTTCCTTGTTTAATTCTTAAACATAATTTTAATACTGATGTGATGAGACAATTATTGTAATAATAAATGAATGCAATAAGAGTTTCTCAATATTGACCCAAGTTGGTTAAATGCAATATAACCTTCTCTTCTTAGCAAGTGAAATCGGGGATCGTATATTTCTTTCGTTATACGTGTATCGTTATGTAAGCGAAGTAACCTTGTCACACGGAACAGTTTCTTTAACATAAGTTTAAAGATAAAGGTGACTTACTTTATCAATTTCAAGGCTCTCTCATGTTTTTTCGTTATTCTGGCTTTTCCCGTGAAATTGTTTTCACTATTTAGATTTCTACAAGGGTTTAAAATTTATTGTTTCCAGTTTATTTTTTTCGTATCAACGTATCAATTCTGACAACTTCTTTGCCGAAAAATTAGAAATTTATTGTTTGTAAATTCATGTAGCTCAGTGACCTGATTATTAGTCAAGTTTAAATAAAAACTACAAATATAAATTACGTAATTTTTTACGTACTAATTTATGTTAAGATATTTAATATTACCACAACAATTTCTGATCTTTCGTAAATTGCAATCGTATATTTGAAAATTATTATTTATTTGAGTCCTCGAGTGAAACACTTTGCACTCTGTGTATGTTTTTTCTGCTTTGAAAACTAAGGTAAAAATGATTTCTCATTAAAACGATGTTTAAGACGTAACTTTCGTCGCCCGTGCCACGATTATGGAGAAAACAAGAATTTTTCCTCATAAAAATGCGTGACATGTATGCATGGTGATTGAATCAATTATAAATTTGAAACGATATGTCCTTCCTTATTAACTACTTTCGTATAAATTTCACCGAAACATCGAGTGGGGCACACTTGAGATAATTTCGCTCATGGTACACACTCATCCAATTTCTTCCGTGACTCTGATTTAAAAATGCCTTTGTTCCTTAATCTTCAAATGAGCGGTTGCAAACAGAATCACTTATCTTTATTTCTTAAAAAGGAAAAGCTTTGTAAAAAAGCAGTTACAAACTGCGTATGACCACGTGGAGGACAATAAACTAATTTACTCTCTGGAAGCAAACCCATCAATTCCAATCAAGGACCCTACGGCAGAGGTGGATTGAAAATATCAGCACTAAAAGAAATTAAAATAAGAATAAAAAAGTAGTTCTGTAAATGTTATAATACTAACCGACTACCAACAAATTTGTATTTAATAAAACAAAAAAAATATTTCTCAAGTCCATATTATTATCAAACTATATATTATTCGGAAAGTATTGATGATAAATCGTAACTATTAAATAACACTGAATTCGAGATTTGTAATTTCAATAGATGACGCACCTAGGCAAGAACCTAGCGAGTCAATAAAATATCCACCTCTACCCGAAGGAAAACCGCAGAAAAACCCGGGCCAGGATTATCTTTCAGAAGTTATGTGCAACAGATCGTGTTGAAAGCAAATGATTTGGTGTGTGGAATGACTTCGGGAGGCCATTTCAGCTGAGAGAGAAAGAGAGAAGCAGCATTCTCTGTTGTGCAGCGGAGGAAGCTTATTTGCCTCTGTAAGTTATATTTTGTCTTATAACTCTACGTTAGTTCCTTTTCAAGATTGATTTACGGTACTGCAATTATTATTGTTGATCGGTCTTAAAGCGCTATAGTGTCTATTCCTTGCTTTGCACAAATACACAATAAATTATTGTAACATAAAAATGATTGTGTATTTTTACGGCGTGTGTCTTGTCTCGTTGTAACTCTATGGTAGTACAATCGCTGGTGATCGCTTTGAATCGCTGGATACAATCACTGGCATCTTGGACCCTAGTAAATTAGAAATGTTCTTCTCATTGCCACGGCTCTAGAACAACGATCAGAAAGAAGATAAGTTTTTGTGTGAGGGAACTATTTTCCTGTTATTCTTTTATTTTATTTTTTTCTATTTTCCAAACACACGGATTTGATACTCATTCACGTTTTAAAGAATTATATATTTCTTGGATTTAGTAGCAAAAACTACTAGATAAAAGAATGACTGGAAAATAGTTCCCTCACGCAAAAACTAAATAAATTAATAAGCAAAAATAAAAGTAAGTTTGTAAAACCACTGCCGAAAGAATTTTGCCAATGTTTGAAGTAAGGAAGAACAGAGTGAAGGATTAGGCGAAAGGAGAACGTTTTCGACTGATGCCACGATGGAAGGGAATCCGGCAACAAGAAAATCGCAGTGAGTCCGCATGAAACAGTGACAAAACACATGTGACCGAACAGCAAAAGCTGCCATAACCTTCTAATGTACATATAGAGACCCAATCCGCAACGCAGTACGAAAAAAAAGCGACTCGGTCGTCATTGGTTCCGACTCGAGCGACTTCCTTGGCGCTCGCCGGTGTCGTATGGTTCCCCGTAGGGTTACGACGGAAGCTGGGAGGCGAGGAACGCGAGTGGTAGCCCTCGCTGTCGCGTTGTCGGCGTCTCCCCTTTGCGCTCACCGTGACATTTCCTGGCTTGCTCTCGCCGACCCCCTCCGGCCACCCTCACCTCGAGCGCTTCCAACCTTCCTCCCACCATTTTTCCGCAAACGTCTTCTAACCATGAGGGATCGTCGAACGACCTAGTATCCTATTTTTATGAGCCCGCGCTCCCGACGAGGGAGAAAAGAGATACGAATTTTTTGCGTATAAAACCTGGTAGAATAAGGTTGGATTTAGTAATGGAACAGCTCTGACAAAAGAAAAATATATGAAAGCAGTCGTCCCTTTGAAGGTTTAATAACGATTTGGTAGGCAGAATCGTATTTACACGTGTAGCACTATAGATACTACTTCAAATACTGCGAAGACCGTAGCGAATTATGGTATTGGAACATACCTTTCTTTTCACGAGTGGCTGTCGTGTGGCTGTGTGTTATTAGAGAGAAGTACGAACCTTTTTTATTCCCTGACTAAATATATAGAAGAAACAATTCCGCTTAAATAAAAGAAAATATAATTTTCTGGAACAATTTATTTTGTGATAAGTTTTCAAATTCTTAACTTCACGCTTATAACGACATCGAGAAACAGTGGAAAGAACATCATTTGACACGTTGCTGTCATATAGATCAATGAAGGAGATATTTTTTTTAAGGCGTTCTATTATCAAAGCATAATCGGTGGGCTACGTACCTAATGTCTCTACATGTAGTGATAAATATATTATATCTAAATGATGATGGTTTATTGGGATTACATCACCTAGGGTGTCGATATCTGATGACTGAAGTACGGTCAGAGGCATATCCAAGGGTAGGTGGGGACAGAAATCCCCGCCCAAACGGAAAGTACAAGAATTACGAGTATTTCCAGAAATGTAAACACATTAGTAATTTATCTAAAAATGCATTGTTTCGTACGTACATTGTGGTAAATACAATAATCTGTAGATTTATCAAATGTTGTTTTGGAGAGTTATCTTTTGACTGGCGAAAAGGGAGACGTGCCTGGAGGAAGAAGGTTCCGAGATTGATTCCCTTACCGTTTCCATTTTCGCCCTGTCAAAGTTACATTATCTCTTTGTCCATGTAGCATGATTAATTATTATATTACGTTTTAAAGAAAAATTAACATCTATTTTTGCGTATTATTTTTATTATTTTTTGTGATACTCCTCTTGGAGAGCGTGAGAGATGCTCCAATGTTGCTAATTTTGTTACTATTTTATTTATTTATTTACTATATTTTTGTTAAACGTAATTTTTTCCTATCTCTGACTTGAACCCCTCCTATTTGTCGATCGTTACGCTACTACGCTATTCGGTAGGGTAGATTGCGTCGTGTCATGTTGACTGGCGTATTAGCTTGTTCTTATCTCTGAAACTCGTTTGCGTATGAAGCGATGTGACGTGCTCGTAAACCTATCACTATATGAAAGTGGTACATACCAAGTATAAAATACTGTCATTACCAGTATGTACGTTAATCATCGACTAAGTATACTGAGACCTTAATATTTAAGCTATTTATTTAATGTAATTGCAGGTGACTTGCCTTTATAGCTAGACTTTTCTGCTTCTCGTACATAACATAGTGTTCTTGATTGTATAAATATTTTTTTATAAATATCTTTCATATTCGAAGTAAAATAACAATACTGAAACGTCATAAGTCTCTTAATCAAAGTTTTTCTTTAGAATATTCTCCCTGTACTTCGGAATTAGAAATATTACGTTCTCATAGTAATTTTATCCAGTTGTATTCACATAAAAGTACATTGATATCCACAACGTATCCAGGTAAAAAGTTTGTACATCATCTTTTATTTTACTTTTTAAATTCGATTAAACCAGTTTTAATGAAACAGAAGATGGCGTAGACTAATACGACCTCATTCCGTTACCGAGTTGTCAATTAAAAGACCTCGAATCAGTTTCACTACACTTATAAATGTAACATAGGTTAACCTTCGCAGTTACAGACATATGCTGTCGCGGTCGTTTTAGAATAACTATTTCAGGATAACAACTTTAACTCAAATTGCTGTTACGTTTCTCATTTCATAAACATTAATCTCAATAGGTCGACTAATTTACATTAAATATTTGCATACGTGCAAACACATACACCTAAACCTACCTCGATAAATATTTTACATCAGAACAAACAGAAAGAAAATGGCACACAGACAGACAGAATCGGCTTGCGACGTTGTTTTGTATGTGTGTATCTCGTTTCGTCCAGCTAAGGACCACGAATGACGAGTGCCAGTTAGGCTCAGTTTTTGTGTGAGTTTACCCACTAGACACATCGTGAATTTTACCGAGATCGGAGGAACAACCTCTAGATAAGTTCCAGATTGCTGTATCCGAGTATTACAACTGCAGTTGTTAGTCGCAGAGGGTGAACCTTTTTTAAACTGAGACATGGAAATGAAATGCTACAAATTTTACCTTTCCCCATCTGGGCCTTCCTTGGTCACCTCTTGTTCTTTTCGATCCCGACGCCATTAGGGCTAGGGTATCTTTCATTTTCCTACCTCGCCCCAGGGGACTAACATCTAGTAAGTACGTGTTTGGCAAACACGGGGCCCCGAGCTGAGTCTGGCATTGCTTCCACTTACTTGTGCCATGCTCCTTCCTTTCTCTTTTCTGACCTTCCTTGGTCACCTCTTGTTCTTTTCGATCCCGACGCTATTAGGGCTAGGGTATCTTTCATTTTCTTCTTTCCTCTTCTTTTTTTTATAATGTTTTAGTAATGTTTCAGTGAGATATGTTTGGATTTGAGTTTTGAGTTGTAATTCAGGAGGGTTTTTAGTGGGTATGGCTGAGTCATTCGGCGAGTCCCACACGCGGGGAGAGTCATGTTGGCTCTCCCTAGTGCGTAACTGCATTTTCCCTACCTGTACAAGTTTTAAGGGCTCTAATGACCTTTGATGTTGACGAGCCCTAAAGCCCCACAAAAAAAAAACAAAAAAAAAACTGGGAATTGAACCCGGGATGACTGGGTGACGAGTGAGCACGCTGACACCGTTGCCACGGAGGGGTGTGACATTGTTTTATAATATACTACCTCACTTTCCCGCGTTGCCCGGGATTCTTCAATTATTCCCTACATAATATGTTAGTTTCTAAATTTCTACACTTCGTAATATCACCTTTCGTTTTGTTATTTTTCAAAATAAAAAATTAATTCACGAAGAAAACATTCAAAATACCTAAGTCTATTTGAATTTGTACATAATTTTGGGTGGACCAAATATAGGTTGAAAGAAAATAAGAATTATACTGAACTCTCTATACGTAAAGCTAATCGTTCAAACCTATAAATTCCGTGGTTTCTATACATTTTCAGATTATATAAATGAAAACATCATAGCTTTTTTTCAATTCTGTTTCCATAGTCATGTTATGTGGGTTATAAGGTTAGTGGATTGTCGGACTTCCGATTCGTGCATCACTAATGATGTCTAGGGGATACGTTCGGAAACTTGATAGCCACCAGTTATGCAAGTAAAGTTCCACATCAAAATTAGAAAGCATCCAAATTTTTATTGTAATTTTTCCATCTATATTAACCATTCTTTGATCGTTACTTGCAACAATTGTTGAGAAGAGTCCTCCAAAATTTTACATAAATTTACCTCGCACTTTTCTCGATTTTGATATCACACACATTCCATAGTATTCACTTTTAATTTTATATTTTTAGGGCTTCAATGACCTAGTTGTTTGCAAGCCCTTGTCCCGATATAGTAGTAATTTATAATCATTCACTTTGGTTGGTATAGACTCCCTTTACTCACGCTACCGCCCCCCTCCCACATATCACCCCTTTTCAGGCCATCTAGTTATTTCTTTCCGTAAGTTTCTACACTACAGAACTTAACCTATTGGTAGGTAACATATTTCTAGTTTGGAGATCATTACGATTCATGCGTAGATTCTTTGTTGTATTATTTTTTTTTTTGGGGGGGGGGGGG
>NNCF01133806.1:203519-213534 GCA_002313205.1 Laupala kohalensis
AGGAATGAGGAAAATGAAAAATACCCTAGCCTTAATAGCGTCGGGATCGAAAAGAACAAGAGGTGACCAAGGGAGGTCAAGAAAGAGAAAGGAAGGAGCATGGCACAAGTAAGTGGAAGTAATGCCAGACTCAGCTCGGGGCCCCGTGTTCGCCAAACACGTACTTACTAGATGTAAGTCCCCTGGGGAGTGTTGTATTATTGACGTGAAAACACATACAATATTACAAGTCTATTACAAAACAATACATTTTCCTCAAATATATGCTAAACCTTTCTGGAAACGGATTGTTTTTTGAAATCCATTATTACTCCCTTTCTTAATAGTCCTTAAAAAGTCGACTTTGTAAAACAATTTCTTGTCCCGAAAATATTCTAAAATTATCCGACGGAAATTTCTTTTTTTAATTTTTAAAAATTTTATCGTATCTATTTGGAAACAAGGACAGATTAGAAGAAAGCATGTATAAATTGGTAACTTTTGGTTAAACATTTAAGTATTTAAGAATGATTTTAGCTTAAAATTTTTAACGCTTATGCTGTATTATATATTTGTTTATTTTTATTCTAATACTGTAAAATTACCGTGTATCATCAAATATCACTCACATCTTGCAACATAATTATCTTTTTAATTTTGACAAAATTTAAATATTATTGCCTAGTCTCTATAAGGTTGCACCTACTTTTTTAAAACTTGAACTCCTTTTCGCTATTTTGTAGGTGTCGGAGAGATGAGGATAATATGATCCTATTTGGATGTGGCGGGGTAATTGCCAGGGGGCCGGATGCCCCTTCCTGTCGTGCCTCCCCGAGGCGTGCGGAGAATGAGAGAGTGATGATGAGTGAATGTTTTGGTGGAAAAATGACAGGGAGTACCCCGAGAAAACCAGCCGCGAACACCGCTTCGTCCACCACCCGCGTCACCTGGGTAGAAGGTAGAACCGAGCACGAGGTAGAAGGCGAGTAAGCTAGGCACTACGACACGGGTCGCCCCAATGTTGATCCTACTATACAATGTAATATTAAAAAAAACTATATATTCTTGACATATATTTAGAATCTAGTATTAAAGATATTGTAATCTTTATCTAGTTATCATTAGGCTAAGATAACGGTCATTATACGGCACAATGGAAAACTGCTTATCAGCGTCAATAGAAATGACTGGACTGATAGTTTATGTGATAGTAATTTTCTTTTGTCACTCTCTCACACCACTAGACATTGTGGCAGTGATTTTTCTTAGTTTATTTACTATCAAAATATTGTTTTTTCTTAAGGAAAATAAAATCATTATTTCATTTACCCTCACCCCCAGTAAACTTAATCTAGTAAGTACGTGTTTGGCAAACACGGGGCCCTGAGCTGAGTCTGGCATTACTTCCACTTACTTGTGATAGGCTCCTTCCTTTCTCTTTTCTGACCTTCCTTGGTCATCTCTTGTTCTTTTCGATCCCGACGCTATTAGGGCCAGGGTATCTTTCATGACGGAGATGAATATGTATTCGAAAGATACAGTTTCTGGTGCTGATCAAATACATAAAGCGATGCTAAAACATCTTCCAGATATATGCATGAAATTCCTTCTGAAGTTAACTGTATTTAGAATGAGCGAACCGTCCCTGCTCAATGTCATGAAATCATACTTATTCTACTATCGAAGGATCGATAAGATCGTTCTAACCCGTCGCCTTTTCCACCGATTGCTGTGACAGGCTGCATTTGCAAATTGTTAGAAAGGATGATTAATCGTCGCCTGGTTTGATCCCCAGAATCGCGAATCCTTCTCAGCAATATCCAGTGTGGTTTCAGGAAGCAGCGGTCAACTGGACCACCTTGTTGCGTTGTCATGTACTATCTCATCAGCGTTTGTATTAAGAGAACACCTAGTGGCCATGTTTTTTGATTTGGAAAAAGCTTATGACTCAAACTAGAGGTACGGAATCCTACGCACATTACACTAATGACTATTCTGAGGCTGTCTTTCTCTGTTCCTGGGGATCTTCCTATTACAACTATCTTTCCGCCTTTGCCTCGGTACTCATCATCTAATAATCCTTTGGAAAACAGTGTCCCACAGGGCGTAATCCTTAGTGTCACTCCCTAGTGTTTGCCATTGCCATAAATAGCATTGCGTCAGTGGTTCGAGAACCAGTACATTAACGCGTCTCTCTTCGTTGACGACTTCGCCATCTATTGTTCGTCTAGCAACATCTCTGTCATCGAGAGACAACTGCAATTGGTTTTAAACCGTTTACACGAGTGGAGCATGTCTATCAGCTTTAGTTTTTTTCTTTTAAAGTCATGTTGTATGCATTTCTGTAGGATATACCATCTTGACAATGATCCCTATCTTATTCCTGGGGGCCAACATGTTCTTTTTGTTGGCTCCGCAAAATTCCTGAGTCTTACCTTCGACTTCGCACTAACTTGGCGCAATCACATCAGAAAACTACAATCCCGCTCCAATACGTCCCTGAACCTCCTTTGCTGGCTAAGTGCATCATCATGGGGCGCAGACCGCACTTCCTTTTTTCGCCAGAAGTCTTGTTCGGTCTGTATTAGATTATGGCAGTGTTGTGTACGCCACAGCATCGCCATCGACACTTAGAACTCTTAACAGTACCCATCATGCAGGAGTTCGCATTGCAACTGGTGCCTTTTTCACCAGTCGCATAGAATGCTTACTAGTAGACGCAGTCGAACCATCTCTTAACAGAAGACGTGATATTTTACTTGGATCTTATAGAATGAAACTGATGGGAGTTTGAGATCACCCTACTCGCCAATACATCCATTCCTCCAAATTTTGCACCTCTTACGCTGCAAGATCTTTTTACCCCGCTCAGCGGGTGACCTCTTTAAACAGCTGTTGGAGGAAAATGTCATTACACTACCTCTCCAGTGAAATACCCACATTATCTCACACCACCTTGGTCCTTTATGAAACCAGTCATCGAATTTCGGATGTCTCAATTTTGAAAGCAGGTTACTCCTACTGCTGTGGACCGGCAACTTTTCGAGGAAGTAAAACAAAAATATTTGGATAATATGTTCATATATACTGATGACTCAGCCGTGAATGATTGCATTGGTGTTGTTTTGCACTGCCATAGTGCCACTCGTTCTTCACGCTTCATTAGTTTTGCAGCGTGCACCCTGCGGAGAAATATTCAATCACTGACGCGCTGAAGTTCATTCAGCTATCTTCAATACGGCGTGTGGTTCTATGCAGTGACACTATTAGTGCTCTGTGGTCAGTGTCTTCACTGTACACTTCTTGCACTCGCAATATACTTTGACTTTGAGAAGGCTTATGAAACTACTTTGCGTCATGGCATTTTAAAACAACTCTGTCTGTAAATTTTTCTCCGACGTTAGTCTTTTTGGATCAGCGGTCCTTACGCTACAGAATTGGAAGAGACACCTCGGACCTTTTTGTTCAAGAGAACGGTGTTCCTAAAGGCTCAGTCCTGAGTGTGACCTTATTTGCATTGGCCATAAACAGCATAACATCCACTGTAAAGAATGCGGTCCTACACACTCTTTTTGTCGTCGACTTTGCTATCTTTTGTTCATCACAGAGTATCAGAGGTGCGGCGCGACAAATCCAACTCGTCCTCAATAGATTATACCGCTGGTCGAAGACAAGTGGCTTTCGTTTCTGTGCTGAAAAACACGCTGTGTTCTTTTCAGTAGAAGACAAAACCTTCTGGCAGAATCACACTTCGCCCTAGGGTACAACGTTCTAAAATTGTGTTCTTCTGTAAAGTTTTAGGTCTAATCTTTGATCAGAGATTGAATTGAACTTCTGTCAGATTTAAGAACGAGAACTTTAAATTCTTTGAATCTATTGAAGTGCCAGGGTAGCAGGGTACGGGGCGCTAATCGCTCCTCCTTGCTTCAGTTTTATCGATCATTCATACGGTTTTGACTCGATTATGGCTGCGTTGTATATAACTGTGCTCGTGAAAGCTATTTAAAGAAGTTGGATACTGTCCACCATGCAGGAATCCGACTAGTTACGGAAGCCTACCGTACTAGTCCTATTGCGAATTTGTATGCTGAGATTTGCGAACCATCTCTTTACCTCCGGTGGCAACTCGTCATGCTACTATTCTTTTGCCACGAGCTAACTTTACCCGACAATCTGTTGCACAACGCGGTTTTTCATCCATCCTCTTCTTCCATTCTTTTCTACAACAACAGACTGAGAGCAACTAAAGCATTTCAATATGGCTCTAATGAAAATTTGGGAACGTTAAATATACGCACACCTAATGTCTTAAATCAAGGTTTCAGTAAGACTCCTCTTTGGGCTTTGCACAAGGCGAAGATAATTTCGATCCTCTGCACCTTGACAAGAAGAACACTTAGGCTGCGATGTTGAGGGTATACTTCCACCTAATCGTCGACGAACACCGGATCTATATCCCTGTGTTTACCGACGGGTCGAAGCAGGCTAATGGCGTCGACTGCTCCGTGGTGTTTCCCTGTAAGACCTGTGGCTACCGATTTGGCGACCTTTGCAGCGTTTACACCGCTGAGTGCTACGCCATATTGAGAGCTGTGCCTTCCCCCTAAGGGACTTACATCTAGTAAGTACGTGTTTGGCGAACACGGGGCCCCGAGCTGAGTCTGGCATTACTTCCACTTACTAGTACCAAGCTCCTTCCTTTCTGTTTCCTGACCTTACTTGGTCACCTCTTGTTCTTTTCGATCTCGACGCTATTAGGGCTAGGGTATCTTTCATTTTCTTGCCTGAAGACTTGCATCTAGGAAGTACGTACCTGCGAACACGGTGCCCTAAGTTGAGTCTGGCATTTCTTACTTGTGCTTGGCTCCTTCATTTATCTTTCCTAACCTTCCTTGGCCACCTCTTGTTCTTTTTGATTCCGAGGCAAGGATATCTTTCATTTTCCAGTTTTTTAAAATAATTTATGTAATATTTTGAGATATGTTTATATTTGAGTTTTGAGTACTAATTCAGGAGGGTTTTTCGTGGATATGATTGAGTGATTCGGCGAGTTCCGCACGCTCGGAGAGACATGTTGGCTTTTGCTAGTGCGTAACTGCATATTTGCTACCTGTACAAGTTTTTAAGGCTCTTATGACCTCGATGTCGACGAGCCGTAATGTCCCACAAAAAAGAGAGAGATCACTGCGATCAACAAAGTGCTCCTGCGGATCAATTTTCCTGATTTGCTCTGATTCTCTAAGTACCTTTCAAGCAATCCAGACTATGTATCCAGCTGATAAGCTGTTCCAGAACATCCAGGATGTGCTTTTCTCGTTTCAAAGTGATGGTAAGAACATAATATTTTGCTGTATTCCCGGACACGTGGTTATCAGAGGAAATGAAGCAGACGTTTCCGTAAAGGCGGAATGCCTTAAGAATCGCGTGGATTTCTTCACAATTCTAAAACGAGATCTCCTAAATTCCATGAAGATAAGGATTCTGAGTGAATGGAACAATGAGTGGTTAGCTGTTGAAGGGAATAAGCTCCGTCTTTTCAAATGCTCTGTTAAGTGCTGGAGCAGTTCCTGTAGGTCGGCCTGGCTCGAGGAGGTCTTGCTGACCCGCCTGCGCATAGACCTTGTCCTCTCACACATCGGTATTTGTTACTACTTGATGATGGACCTCTTTGTGAGGAGTGTTGCTCTTCTCTGACAGTGAGTCACTTACTAACTGATTGCAGAAATAACACGAGAATACGGAAAATACGGTGACTGCAGATTTACTTACTATTCTCGGAAATGAAACGAATGATGTTGATAAACTATTGAATTTTATGAGTACATCAAAGCTGCTCTCACGAGTTCTCTGGAGGGTTTTAATTTGCATTCTTCTTTCCTTTTCCCTGACTTTCCTTTTATACTTCTTTTCCGTAGTTTGAAACTTAGAATTTTTTCCTTTTTATGATGTGTTCGACAACAGTTTCCTTTTCTTTTCTTTCATCTTTGTATTTAAATATTTGTTGAATTCAGGATGTTTTTTTAGTGCGTACGGTCGAGATATTCGGCGAGTCCCACACACGGGGAGGGTCGTTACGACTCTTCTCTAGTTTGCGAAATTGCATTTTTTCCCACCTGCAAGTGCTCTAATGATCATGCCGTTGACGAGTTCTAAAACCCAACAAAAAAATCAATTATCCCGAAATTTGCATGTTGGTTTTAATTCGTTGTTAATTTCTCGTCTGTAAAACCCCTTATCCCAATGCACCTACGCAAATGCTCTTTTATGCACAAAACTCATTTTTGACTTAATTAGTAATGATTTGAAACTGATTTCAAAGTTTTCCTTCTGTAGTTATTATCAGGCATCATAAACGTTTAGATTTACAATAAAACACTGATATATATTTGTTGCGCCGTTTTCAAATCACGCTGTCATAAATATAGGATACTTTTAACGGAATGCTAATTGAAATTTGAAACAGAATATTTCTTCTTTGTTTCGCGTTCCTTTCGTCCCATCAAATTTGAAATAATCATTCAATTGGCCGAGATAACGAAACTGTACGTTTTGAATGGTGAAGCTGAACTTCTACCCATATGCTAACAAGACAGCACGACACGTTTTTATTTGATATACTCTCTGTATTATTCATGCTATGTTATCTGTATTCGTGACAATTGTAAACGCACTGTGTACTATACTGCCCTCCAGTTTTTTGACTGGTACTGAGACTCAGCAAGAATCTTGCATAATGGCTGAAATGACGTCAGCTTTATCCATCCTTAATTTCTAACCTCTGCCTTGAATTTTTAATGCTGGTTTGACTAATAGTGAATGGTAGCACTCATTGTCTATACTGGAAATAATGAAGTATAATCTTCATTTGCTACGAGCTACAGAATTGAGTCTCGCAAAGCACTTTTTACCCAAAGCATTCGTCGTTACATATCTAAAACCAGACTCCGGTGCACACTCAATGCAAGTTACGAACTATTTTTATATGCTTGCCATTATCGCCGTTCCTCACATTACTCGCTTTTATCCATCGCTTAACTACCCTCTTGGTACGAAACAGGCCTCCGTGCAATTCAACATCTGCGCCGACTCCCGGTACCATATCTGCTGCCTTCAACGCGGCCACGCGGTGCCTCCAGGCCTACGCAGAATTTGAATAAATTTATGGGCTATGATAATAAAGCACGGTGGGTGGTTTTGCTGCGGAGCACCAGCGTAACTTTAAGAAGCAGTGGAGGCAGCGGTTGTGGCTTAGGCGTCGAGCTTTTCCCTCGACATACCCATTCCTTCTGGAAGTGCGGCGCTGTGGACGAAGCGTCTGCTTCTGCATCGTCGGAGCAGACGACGCATAACGCATTGCAGTGGGGAAGCATCTCGAGGTATACCCCACTCTCGCCTTCAATTTCCACGTAATTGGGAGGCGTAGGCGGTTAACGGCGTTAAGACGAGCGCGCGAGCGCTTGCCGACTTCGACGCCAACGCCATCGTTGTCGATCCCGGTGGTACCTGCACACTGCAAGGAGCTCGGGCGGAGGGATGTAGCGACGACGGAGGTGGAGGGAGCTGCTGCGCGCGTAACAGCGTTATGCCAGCTGCGCGACGCGGAACTTCGTTACTCGTCCCGCGCCCTCTCTCCACCGCGACGTACTCCGTCTCTGTCCCGCACCGTCCCGCTTATCTGCATCATTACTTTGCACTTCCGGCAGACGCTCGATACCCTGGCGGGGGTGACTTGACATGGCTCGCTCCGACCCGAACTCTTGCCCTCCTCGCGTAATATCGCGTTGGAGTCTGTTCCGTCCTGTACCTGTCTCTTNGTCGTGCCGCCCCTCGCCAGGTGGCCAGTACGGCCTCTCTCCGTAGCCGTTCGGCTGTGTAAGGAAAGGGGCGTTGGGGTGGCTCATCACTCATCATTACTACTGCCGTCCCCGCGACTAAAAATACGACGAAGGGCGCAGCGGCCAACACGGCAGCCCTCCCGCGTCGCTGCAGCTTCCGGGGAGTTAATTAACGCCACGTATCCGCCGCAGCCGCGGGATGAGCTCACACAATGACCGCCAGGCAGCGGGAACGGCGGGAACGGACGTGCCGACCAAGCGTGATGATACTCGTGGGATGCGCAGCGTACTGAAACAAGGACGGTAACCTTCGCACATTATTTCGAATCGGATGGTCTACTCCGAAACAAGATTCGTCAGGAATTAGTCAGGTCGTTTCATTAATGATTCACATCTTTGTCAATTATGCAGCCGTATAATTATCATTAAAAATATGTGGCTCAGATTATTGTTCCAGATTTATGTTGTCAATTTTTACGAGAAAAACGCTTTTACATGCACGTGAAATAGTCACCACATTATCTGATGCCAATTTTTGGAAGGTTGCGAAATAATTGTTAAAAATTAAACTTTTATAATTTTTTAAATTGTTAAATGTTCGATCATTAAATACTTGATACAGTAGATAACTACCTCAAAGCAAATTATTTGTGTGCACGTCATAATATTTTGAGGAATTATCAAATTGTTTCTCACTTTACGTTGACATGTTGCGTAACTGCTATATTGTTCTACATTGAATTGCGGAGGGTCCAGTGTTATATTTCTAGCATATGAAACCAGTTTATACTTGAAACATTTAAACCTATTTGATAACGCATAATTCTTTTGATTATTTTACATTGTTGCTTAAACTTTTGAGTCAGTGAAATAATTTTCCGCGTAATCCGCTGAGGATGTAAATATAGAAATTATTCTTGTTTGAATCCTGTGTAAGATCTCAGTTTAACGAGAAGAAAGAATAGGCTACATTCGACGTATGAGTACGAACGTAACTATTCGAAATGCTAATGCTCAGTTATCTGTAAATGCTGATGGTTCCATATGACGCCTGTTGGTTACGGTGAATTCAAAATGTCGTCTTGGAAATGATCCTAATAACAAACCACAACTATCACGAATCACTAACATTTTGTATTGTCATGGATTACATTTAGTGTATACCAAAGAGGTCTCACGAGAAACGTCCACAACATTCCAAGTAAAGATTCCCCATTAACCACGTAAGTCTGGCCGATGTAATTTCGTTTCGTAGGTTAATAACCCATTAACTGTAACGACTAATCCAGAATAGCAAGTTTAATTGGTATCGCATGAAGTAATTTGGAAATAAAAGTATTAAGCTTGTAGAATGAATCTTATTGTGAGGATTGTATTCGTGTTACTTGTTACTGATATATACATGTAACGCCAGGTATTATTGATTTTAGTTCAATTTTTTAAGTTCTGTAGATTATTATTGACATTTATATACTTGACAGTAAGTAACTAAATCCGTATACTATAACGAAAACTCATATATTGGAATAACTTTTGGTTGAAAGCGGAATGCATTTCATTTGAACCCGTTTCCGTTATGTTAACCTGTATGTATCTTAATTCCTGTAAAAATACTCTTCAGTGATTTACACCTATAAACTTTTTTTCGTGCTTCGCACAAAAATAACTTTCTGGTTTATATTCGTGAAAGTTTTGTGATTCTCATGGGCGTTGTATTCGAAAAATGTCAGTATATAAATCTCCAAGTACACGCATTTACAAAAGTAAATCACACGCAAAACAGACTGGTCCGAAGAAACATCGATCAAAGTTTATCCAAATCGCTCGGCTGGGGATTACAGTCGTTAAATGTGAGCATAAAGCATGCGACTGGGCAATGGATGTGTACATAGCAACGACGAGGGCAGAAAGCGATGAACGGCCTGCTCCGGTCGGATCCGTACGGTACAATATACGGCGCCCGTATCTGAAGGAAAGAGATCGCAGTGTTCCCTCGAACGACTCATCATGCTTCCGCCAGTCAGCCAACCAACCTCATCACCCGCGGCTCCTCGGCCGCTTAAAAACTCTGGAGCGCTGACGGTCAAGGGCTCGGCGCAGTTCTTCCGCGTGGGTGCACTTTCCGGCGACGTGCGCTCACAAACATCCCACCCCCCTCAACCCACTCTGCAGACAGTCACCGCCACCCGCCACTCGTACCC
>NNCF01133806.1:213908-236329 GCA_002313205.1 Laupala kohalensis
ATGTATAAGAGTGTATATACATGTATACAGCTTAAAACGCTTCAAAAATGCAAATTTTAGTAGTTGTCATGTGTGTGTATGGGTATGCATAAATACGTACAGGCGAAAATTTACATCCAAATACATGGTAGTACATGTTCGAATACAAGCACTAACATACCCATATTTAGAGCTTTTTACTGCACAATAATAGGTCTAAATTTTAAAAGTGCTATTTTGTCGTATTTTCATATAAAAATATCTTAAACGAAGATTTACAAAGAATTATCTCTACTTTCAGCGCTCATATCTCGCTTCCTGTGCGTCTGACGAAAAAAGTACTTATTACTATCTTTGTTGCAAATTTTGTCAGCTACAACTTTTACTTTTTATNGTTCGAGATATTTACAAAACCCTTTTGACATCTCCAGGGGGACCCACCGGTCAACTGGAGTATCCGATTTTCTTTCTCCATTAAAGTGACCCCGAAACCTAACTTACTGCCAAGTTCCGTGTTTGGAGGATTTTTGCCCAGATTTCCGAAAAAAATCAGCCTTTAATCTATGATGTATTAAGCTTGAAGGAAATATTGTAGGAACTACCTTAGTGTGTATTTTAAAAGAAAAGCCTTGTAGTATCGACTTCTCTTTTCTGTATTGACTTTGAAATGTAAAAGCGAACACATGCATAGAATCGTTGATAATGAAGAAAATAGTATAAGGCGGATGATACTCAAATTTCAACGTATAGTCCAATAACTTTAGAATCGGTCAAATATTAACTTTATTTTGAAAGAGCGCGTTAGAAAATTAGCAATTGTTCTCCTATTTTCAACAAGTTCGGGTTATTCCGTTGGGTACAAAGTTATATTTATTTATAAAATAATTTAAGAATTTTGAAATCAGAAGGTAATTGCTATGAAGTATAGGAACGTGTTCTGCATATCGCTAAAAATCCCCATCCAAAAATAAACAAAGGAATAAATCAACATTGACGTCCAAAGTGAAACGTCAATTAAATTGACTAAATATAAATAAAAACACGATTGAATTCCAGTTTGTAAATGAACAAGAAATTATTTATTACAACAGTTGTCAAATGGCATTCATACCATGGAAATTTAACAAATGTATGTAGACAAGAAAAGACTGTGAATTAAACACACAAATATAACATCCAAGACAATAAACAATTAAAGAATGAAGTTTCCTCTAGCATAGGAAAACTAAAAACACAGTAGTATCAGATCATAATAACATGACTACACTGGAATAATTTATGAAAACAGAAACATGTCAAGATAATTAATATGATATGTTTGTAAAGAATAAAACGTGAAAATTGTTAAATAACATTGAACATTATCAATTATAAACATCGTAATTTGTCTGAAAGATAGTGAGGAAATGATTGAAAGTCAATTTGCTTTTACAAAGTCAAACAATTTCTATGAGTTTCTCAACTCAACGTTTTATTCACTGTTTGATGAATTTTTAGAACACTTATACAGTTGTTCATCAATTCATTGAATTCTGCAATATGATCTGTTCTTGTATTCCACACTTGCACAATATCTTTAAGTTTAATCGAGTTAGGTGCCAATAGAGCTCGATGAACGCATTAATTAATGTGCCAGGAGGCCTGTGACACGATATGTATCGGTCAGACTGCAACTAGGTATCACTAGCGTTTGTTAAGACCAGAGTAAGATCAGACGATGCGTCACTCGCGGAGTTCAAGACAAGAATGACGTCTTCTTTCTTTTCAACTGACTGTCAACTAGACTTGTGTAACACTTTGTGATTGGTCGGATTATGAATTTATATATTCATTTGTCTGTAGTTAATTAATCTACTCATTGTAGTAATCATTTGTTTATTCGAGAATATTGTTAATGGCTATTTTAATTGTTGTTTATAATAAATATAGTTATTGTCGTTAATACGGCAAGGAGGTTGTAATCACTTGATGCACTTCTATATGTAGCCTTGTTTAAGTAGTAAATGCGTCTATTTGAGTGTAATTATAACTCGCAACAGACATACTTTTTGTGATGTGGGGAACGTTTATACCAACGTACGCATTATCGAACAAGAACATCTGTACTTCGTCAAGAGTCCAGCTATTTTATTGAATCGTCGCATCGTAAATGCTATTATACACTCTATAAAGTGACTTTTTCATTATGTTGAGTTGTATCACCAGCAACAAGATTAAATAAATTTTTTGAACAATCAACGTTCAGTTGTCCATGAGAGAAACAAACCAATCGAACCGTCATGTGTCACAGCACTTGTATGTCGTTATTTTTAAAAAATCCCGAATTCTATATACTATACTTGTCTATCTCGATTAATCATTTTTATAAGACCCTCCCTTCGCACTCATGGGTTCTAATGACCTTCGATGTTGACGAGCCCTAAAGCCCCCCCCCCCAAAAAAAAACCCTTCCCACTCCACCCATTGGAATTCTAGAACTGTTTACACCCCAAAATCAAATGGTGGTCCAACTCTGTCGTAACATCGGGAGTGTGTCTATTCATCTCAGCATCTCAGGCGCTCGAAGTTATTCGGTTCATGTCCTGACGGTGGGATACAGACAAGGTTCTTAAGTATTTCTTTTCTTATACTTTACTTTTCTCTTTTATTACAACTTTTTCAATTTTATCGCGTTTATCTTTGCTGGCATTCTCTGTGTGCTGAACGCTAGCCCATGTGTTTGCCGTGTGTGGCGACCCGTGTCGGAGGGAATGGGTGAATATCAACACCAGGGGGAGTTTTTGTACGTGATTTCCGACACGCTTGATTTGGCCTTCGCCTCTTCTAGACGGGCGATCGGGGGCTGACACACCTTCGACCAATCGGTTCGGCCTAGATCTCTGACTTAACTCCAGGGTGAGGGGGGGGACGCGCAGGGGCTCCTTCCCGGTGGGCGGCGTTGGTGCAAACCCCATGGTTAAATATCCCTCTGTGTCCCCGTTATATCCCCATGTCAACCCTGGTACACCAATGAGGTGTCCCCTTGTTGGACTCCATGATGGGAAGGGGAACACGGGGATGAAATACAATACATACGCATGGAAAAAAGCTCCCCCTTGCCCTCTTCTTTTCGGAAGAGGCGACTTGTCGGTGAAACTGTCGATTTGAACAGTTTCTTTTGCAGGGATAGCGACCGACTAACAAAGTCTCGTTTCCTTTTGATGAAATGTGTTGACGAAGGTAAGACATTTAAGTCCGTTAGCGCGGTTCGTCTTGCAAAAGCAAACGACGACAAAATTGGAGAGCTTCAGTCTGTCGTGCGCCAGCGCAATGGTGAAATTCTGCTGAAGGCACGTACGGGCAAGCAGATAAATACTATCTTCGCGCTGAAAGAAATTTCCAATCTGAAAATCGAAGTTTGTACTCACTGCAGCTTTAATTTGTGCAAGGGCGTCGTCAACCACGACGACTTTGCACAAGTATACGATGATGTTAAGGCATTTTTTAAACCTGAAGGTGTGGTTTACATCCATAGAATAAAGAGGAAGTTGCGGGGTAAATTCGTCCCACCTTCACACTGATTCCGAAGCCCGATCATCCGTCACATCCGGAATCCATACCTTGTGATTATTATGCCCTTCGTGTCCACTAATTTGTGCCGAACCCTCTGCGGTGCTTCAAGTGTCCCAGGTTCGGTCACACATTCGACCGGTGCAAATCATCATGCGATGTTTGTGCAAAATGCGGCAAGCCATCTCACGAGTCGTCACCTTGCTCGTCGTTTCCCTGCTGTGTTAATTGTTAGGGAAACACACCTCTCCAATTCTAAATGCACGAAATATCTGATGGGGAAAGAGTTCCAAGGGATCCGACTTTCGGATAGGGTGTCTATTCCTGAGGCTAGGCGTCGCTACGTCATGAAACACCCAGGTAAATTTTTTGCGTCAGCGGCTAACTCTTCGAAACCACATACAGCTTCCTTTGGCTGTGAAGTGGATTTGGAAAAAGTAATGAAACCAAAGACGTGTGGCAATGGACTACAAGCATCCACTGATGATGATCCTATCACCTTCACAGAGGCAATTATTGCGTGTAGAAAAATTACACCCACTAAATTTGAAGTTGTTTTAAAAACGTCTACTTCGACGTCGACCTTAACATCAACGTCGACACATCCATCACCTACCACGTCATCCAAGAAACCGAAACCCGCCGATAAACGGTCTCCGATGTCCATCTCGGGGTCGTTCTCTGTAGAGAACTAGCGCCACAAAGTCCCGCAGAGCTGACTCTTTTAAGTCAGTTCCATCAACTTCCCGTAGTCCCCGACGCAATTCCCGCTCAAGAAGCGGAAATAGTGGACTTGTCATGTCCGATAGTGATTATTTTAGCAGTGATAACGGAGACTATCCTGGGGAGGGAACCATACAAGGGTGTGATTTTATAATCGTCAATACATAAGAACCTAGACGTAAAAAAAGTTAATAATCATGGCTCTTCTTACTTTGCATTTGAAAGGCATTATTGTCTGTTCAGATGACCTTAACATCTTGCTGTCCCGTCGTGCTCCTGAAATTGTTTGTCTTCACAAAACGTCTTGCCAAAATACTCTTTTCTGTCTGGTAGTTATGCCTGTTATAGGATGAACTTAGAAGACGGTCTGCGTGGACACGGTGGCGTCGTTGTGATCGTAGACGCTTCAGCCTATGCCAAAGAAGTCTCTATGTCCAGTGTATGAGGGTGTAATGTATGAGGGTGAGCCTACCATCCCTTACGTTTACGGTATGTAATATTTATATATCCTCCATGAAAGAGGATGTTGCTGCTCTGATGGACCAGTTGCCTTATCCATTTCTTATCATCGGGATTTCAATGCCCATAATCCATTCTTCACACAACTGCTCTAAGAATGATTGAAAAACTGTTATGTAGCCGAGATATAGCGCTTCTTAACACAGGCTACTCTTCCCCTTTCTGTACAGCTTCCCGATCTTTCTCCGTGGTGGATTTAGCCATCTGCAGTTCCTCTCTTTCCCCAATCTTAGACTGGACAGTTCTTGACAATCTCTATGGAAGTGACCAGTACCCGATTCTTATACATTTCAATGCTTTTTGCCCCTCGGTTTCACGCCCCTCTCAGTGGATATTGAAAAAAGCAGTCTGGGATGTTTTTAAACTCAACATTAGTCTTTGCGATGAGCCTTTCGCCGATGTGGATGCTACGGCATCCCATTTCACCAACGCGGTTCCCAAAACCGCCGATGTTGCCATTCCTAAATCAGTATGTACTCCAAGCCATTACCATATTCCATGTTGGAATGCGGAATGCGCAAACGAGGTTAGCTCTCGAAAGAAAAGTTTAGCGTGGTTTATGAAGTATCCCGCTGTTGAAAATCTCATTGAGTCTAAAGGGTGCGGAGCCAGAGCAAAACGAACTCATCGAGAAAGTAAGTCGTTGTCCTGTATGGCTAACATTTCATTCCTAACCAGACGTACTCCATTATCAGCCGTATGGCAGAAAGTTTGCAAGATTCAAGGTACATGGATCCACCCCTGATCCTAATGTAAATCGACAGCTTGAAACTTCACCGAAAGTCATCGTTGAGGAACTTGCTTCACACTACGAAAGACTCCTCCGGTTTTTCTCCTACGTTTGTTCAACAGAAAGCTTGCGCGGAAATGTGTTGCTTTGATTTCTCCAGTTGCAGAGACGAGGAATATAACATTCCTTTCTCTATGACGGAACTGACCTCTGACCTTTGGTGTCCGAAAGATACAGCCCCTGGTCCTGATCAAGTACATAACGCGATGCTAAAACATCTTCCAGAGATAAAATTCCTTCTTAAATTATTTAAATATTTTTGGAATGAGCATACCGTCCCTGTTCAATGGCGTCAGTCCACAATTATTCCACTTCCGGAGGAGGGAAAAGATCGCTCTAATCGCATATTCGACCGATTTCTCTGACAAACTGCGTTTGCAAATTGTTAGAGAGAATGATCAATCTTCGTCATNTTCCACTTCCGGAGGAGGGAAAAGATCGCTCTAATCGCATATTCGACCGATTTCTCTGACAAACTGCGTTTGCAAATTGTTAGAGAGAATGATCAATCTTCGTCATGTTTAGTCTCTGGAATCGCGAAACCTTCTGAGCAATTTCCAATGTGGTTTCAGAAAACAGCGGTCAACGCTAGACCACCATGTTGCGTTGTCATGTACTATCTCATCAGCGTTTGTATTAAAGGAACACCTCGTGATCATCTTTTCTGATCTGGATAAAGCTTATGACACAATCCAGAGGTACGGATTATTACGGGCATTGCACTCGTGGTAATTCTGAGGCTGTCTTTCCCTGTTCCTGGAGAGCTTCTTATCTCAAATTTCGGGCAACACAACGTCGGGATAGGTTTAGTCGTTGAAATGAATCATTTTGTTCAAGTAAGCATTTATTCATAGTTGCGGAAGTCATGGTCGATTGGACTCCGTAAAACAATTGATTAGGCTACGCCGTCTCAGTCATGAATCAACGAACTAAATGCATAGAGGGCAGGCAGCTGAGAGTCATTTAGCTGCAACTACGAACGCGACCAACGACGAGGGACAAGCAACAGGTATTGTAGCTATGTTGGTTTTTTGAGCGGGGCTGAGATGTTGCCCGCAAAACGTATAAGCTATAGCTGTTGATGTAACTTTCTTCCTCCCAGACAAATCAGCGTTAGCTTCCGCAGTGATAGAAAATTGGTCTCGTTCAGACGAAAACTGTTTTAGGGCAGCTACAGCATAAGCTGTGGCAGCTACAACATAAGCTGTGGCAGCTAATGGTACTGTCTTTCTGCTAGATAGCCAATGCGTGAGCTATCACAGCTAACTTTAGGTTGAGCTATCTAACTTTTTTTTCTGTGCGGTCGAATTTTTGTTTCCGAGGTAAGAAAACGGCGGCAGTGCAGCTGCATCATTTCATTAAAATGCTGGTAAAATTTAAACTATTCGACCACACTTTACGATGTATAGAAGTTTTACATCTTTGTAAAATGCTGAAAACAAAAGACGCATTAAATTTGATTATTAATTTTTTCTTCTTAAATTACTCTCTTAAACTGAAGTATTTTTACCTTTCAATTTTTTTTTAAAAATTCGATTTTTTTGCTTAACCTTTCCAAAAGCAAGTTTTCGTTTTAAAAAAAAACAATCTTAATAGGGCATCGAACAGTAATTCGAGTCCACGAGCTAGGGTTACTAAAATTTAGCAAATACCGATACTCTCTTATGGAGTACTGTCGCGGAAACAGTCTCCTACCGATAACAGCGCCGCTAGAGAGAAACTTAACACTGCCTTAGTATTTCAGGGGAAGTTCGTACTCGTTGTATTTACATTCGTACCCTGGGATTAGGAATTCACTTTTGACACAATGCCTTTAAAGCATTAACTGAAACGACCGGTGCAATACCTACACGTGTTGGCTTAAGTGCTAATTTAGTGCACTGTGTTATCCAAAGGAAGATTTGAAAGTACCATGCCGAATTGCTTAGGGAGAAACGGGACATTTACACATTGATGGTTTTCGGAGAACTGCTATAATTCATATTTTCCTGCTCCATTTGATGTTTGACATATGGTTTTAACTACATGATACTTAAATTGCATTGAATTATAATTTCTTTCTGATTATGAAAGACCCTGATAATATTTCTCATTATTACAAAATAGGAACTAGAGATACATAATTTTTCCTTATCTATTAGAAACGTCATTTAGAGTTCATTTTGTTCATACGTGTGGGATTAATAAACGAGCAAACCCTGACTACCAGTAACATTCCGTCACCCATTATTACGTAAGATCTTCACGACGAAGTACTCACCTGTTCTGTATATATTTATGTTATATTGAATGTCACCAATATTCAGTTAGGATTCTAATTATTTTGTTAGGAATGGCCTCAAATTGTTAAGAAATAAACCGCAAGAAAATCATAGGAATTGGCGAATTAGATATTTCAAAACACAAAATTGGCGAAAAAAATTAATCAATTTTTTGACGAATGTCATATCACCTTTACAATCAATCGATGTGTAATTTTCCACGTATATTCAATTTATAATCAAGTCCATTTAGAATCAATACATGTTTTATTGAGCCTCTCTAGTGGTTCAAGTGGTAGCGTTCTTGCTCTTTGTCATCCCGGGCACGATTCCTGGTGGGAGCAAAATGTAGCTTTTCACATTAATGTCTCAGTTCATGTAGTTGTGACTACTGAAAAGTGAACCCTCCTTCCTCTATCCAACTTCTGATAGTATCAATAATTCTAACTATTACTAACTACTTCTATTAACCCCTCCACGTGGGCCAAGTTATTGGTAAACCCAGTTAAGCAGTCACGTTCTACCAAGATCCTACCTCCCAACTCCTACCTCTTATCGCTCCATGTAGATAAGCTTCAATAGCACGCTACATTTTCCATTTACAAATATTACAACGAAAAAAATCCGTGTGTATGAATGAACCATTACTTGAATCTCAGACAAAAGTAGCCTTATTTCAGCGAATCAAATATATTGAAAACTGAGTGCACGCGACTATACTCGCGTGACTTTGGCGGTTTTTGCATAAATAATCGTTCTGGATTCTCTATTGATATCTATTGAAAATTTTTGTGTTATTTAGTAGACGGAGCAGTAAAGGACCCTGATTATCTGATAGATGACCATGTTTGCCATGGTCAACACTTGTGTTCGATCTACTCATTATGCCTGTTTAAAACACTATGTAACGTCTTCTTGCGCATTTCTTTACAACAAACAAAATAAAAGTTAAAGGTACATGGAAAACTTATCAAGAACTTCAAACTTATAAGTTTACGTTCTTTCTAAAGGCAACTAAAAATTCCCGCATTGATAATGGAATATTTATCATAAAATAACGTGTAACGAAATAAAGCATGATAGACAAAAAATATAACTTTAAGATATGTGTGCTTACAATAAATCGCAATGCGTCACAATCGTAAATTAGGAATATGTATTGCAAACAAAGACAATACCTATGTTTCTCGAGAATATACACAATTCTAATTTGACACTGTTTTGATGTATAAAAGATCTATCATATATTTCGTTACCAAAGTCCATTATCAACCTTCTTCAATGTTTTCTCCGACCAAACGTATTGTTCGTTTGTGTCCGCTTACTGAAAGTTTTATGTTTACCCCTTTGGAATATTCTAATTCGTTCTAGCAGAACTACCCGGCGTTGCCCAGGATTTGAAAAGAAACTTAAAACAATAAACACTGGACATACATTTTTTTAAAACTATTTACAAATAAAGCAACAAACGTACAAAAATTATATCAACGTTCAAAGAAAAATTGGAACTGAGAATTGATATATTTTACCCGACAGTGGGTAGTAAAACGTCTGTCGACAAGGCTGGATTTGTGTAGTTCACTTAGCCCGGGGTTCTTACATAATATTCTAAATTCATTTGTTAGTTTCCTTATTTCTCTTCTTTCGTATTATTAAATTAAATACCTCGAAGAAAACCAGCAAAAATACACACCGTTTTCAGTATTGTTTGCTAATATGTAATAACGAATTATTTTAAAATCCAGACAGACGGAAACTACACTTAACACTCACTGCACAACTACACAAAGCGCATAGTTAAGACTACTTGATCCTTTGGTTTTGATTTCACTTTTAGTTTATGTAATTGAAAACAATGTTCTTCACAGGCTTAATATAATTTTGCTTCTACGATTGGGTCACGTAGATGTATATGTCCGCCTCACGTAACGCAATCGAACTCTGGCGGACAGATTTGTAAATTTCATAGTCCAAAGTAATGCGAGTGAAGATTCACATATACAGGTTAGCAGCCAATTTTAATTGTTTTTATACTCTTGTAATTCATCTTAATTATATTTTGCTTTTTTGTTGCAATAACCTTTAAGAAGAGTCCTTTGAATTGTCAAATAATTTCATCGTTAACTTTTACCAATTCCCATCCAACAGACATTCCAAATAATTCACTTTTATTAGTATATATTATTGAAAGTTCTCGTATTTTTTTAAATAAAAAAACTATACAGTTTAATATCATTTAGCGATAGATATTAAATTTTATTGCAAATATTTGTTCGTGGCGCATGAAAGAGCAAACAACTCTCTTTCTCGTAACAGAATTACCGCAAACGATGATAGAAAAAGCACTGTGAATCCAAAAGTGTATTACTCGATTCAGAATTTTCTCGTCGCGTATATGAAGTAACAATTGTCAAGAAAATGGTATTTTCAAACTAAGGGATATATAATGTTGGTGAATCCTAAAGCTTTAATTATTATAATCTAAGACACTAAAATCCATCAAAATTAAGACTTTCTTGATTAGAAACTATAATCTGTACGATAATGTAACGCTGATACTGTCACGATGTGATGTCAATGAAATTTAAGTGTCTACTGCACACGACCTTCCTGTTACAATTGAATTACTCCAGAAAAGGGACCAATTGGTCTACAGCGATGTGATTCAGTCGAACGGAGTCTGACATTTCTTTGTACAAACCTCAACAGTTTACGAAGAAAGTAGTTCACGAATTGTTTGATAATGTTATTACACGTCGTTGATGGAATATGACTTTAAGAATTCATTTTTAAAACTAAACGCATTTATATCTTCTTTTCCCACAAATATCCACAAAAAAATAGACCTAAGCCTATTATGATGGACCTTACCTCCTGAGGTGCGATCCATGAGCATCGCCAATTCTTATGCATTAATGTATGTCCAATGATTCCAAATACTATACGTGCCTATGCGTGCTTGCTCTGATCCTACAACGAGTCTAGTGTGCAATTCACATTAATTAATGATATGTTTAGTAAAATGTTAGTTGTCTATCTTACCATGTGAAAACTAATTATTTAAATCTTATACCCACATGAAAACTGATTATTTCATTGAATTCATGAAGCGAATTTTTGTTCATTGAATGTTGGTTTGGTATAAGTATGAGAGTACGATTTCAAGAAAATATGGAATTAATAAGTGTCTTAAAATGAACGTTGAGAAGAATTTGATTGTATAGATACAGAAAACACTTCACCATTAAACCTCCGAGGGAATGAGATTTTGCATGGTTGTGATGTAAGTTCATATTTATAGTAAGCTTATAAAACGTTGCGATCTTGAGATGGATGATAATATGGGTTTATGAACGAAAAGGGATCTCATTAAAATCGTAATATTTTTGTATGTTATTATTCACTTCCAGAAACTAAATAGCTACCATCTTCATCGGTTCCTAAGAATTAATTTTTTTGTAAATAGTTATCACAACTGCAATAACAATAACGCTCTCTAAACTAGATAAATGAATAAAATTTGACTTACGACCTTTTTTGGATGATCAACACATTTTTATAGCGTTTGTCTGGAACACAATATTTTGACTTGTGATTTCAGTTGTCTTCAGATGTAAACATGTCGTAATAAGGAAAATTAACGTAGCTACAGAACAAATGAACGTGATATTAATCGTAAATATAAAATGTGTCTATAAACTAACCTAAAAAATATTTGTTTCCGTACGCATAATTTCTTTCCAAGTCAACCGGTCCAAAGAACTAGTACTTCAAAATGTAACATTGTATGTTGCCTATATTAATAAATGGAATTGAAATTTACGATTTCATTTATGCTTTAGGTAAATGGTTGTTATTTGACAACTAACAGTAAAAATTACATGAAAATTCGTGTAAATGGTATTTGTTCTCTTGGTTTTGTGTTGTGAAATCACATTCAGACTGTAAAATTATTCTTATAGTAACGATGATCGTTGATGAGCCTAAATCCCCACAAAAAAGTAATGATGATGAAAAGCTGAAATACAAGAATTTTCTGTATCAAAAAGATACTTGATTCTTTCATTTTAATCAATATCCTAAGTAGGCATCATCTCTTAAAGTGAGACAGTAACCATTTATCTCTGACCGCCTCATAAAAAGTATTTTCTTCCCAATTCACTATTTATCCGGTAAACTTTCATCACTACTTTCCCGCCTTCAAACAAAATATCCCTCTCCTCTATCCTGAATTATCTTATTTTCTTCGTCATCCCTGTACGTCCGTCGTGCTTACGTTATCTATAGTGATTCACTCGTCCCCTTCTTCGCTTCCCCATTGCTAGTGTTTGATGTATTCGAAATAGTCGGTCGAGAGACAACGCTGTGAGAGGTTTTTCTTTAGTAACCAGTTAGTAAAGCACATGGAAGTCTTGGACGTCTATACATTTGGCTGACATTGAAGGGGTATGTTTAACTCGCCTCCTTCATTTAGCTGCACTCTTCACTTTTGATTTGGTACGGGTTTAATTCTAATAAATTTAATTTTAAGTGGGTACTACGGATTAGTATTGTAATGAAAAGGAGTTGTTGCGAAAATTTTAAAGTCATATGTTTAAAAATTAATAATGGTTGTGAATCTGTAAATTAGTTTATTCTACAAATATTTATGAATAATTAAACTGGTAATTCATGTTTCAAAACAAAATTCAATACCATGTATCAAGCTATTGAGCAATTTCATTTTGAAAAACTTTTCATTACAAGACATCTTTATCATTTCGTATTATGACAGTAGTTTTCATTTATTTATTTATTTTGAAGGCAGTCTCGAAATTTCAGTCATGACTCGTCGCAAATATTAGGAGTGAAAAATTTAATGTTTTCTCATTTGAATGTATTTTCATTTCTATTTTGGCGTAAAAAATACATATTTAGAACTGTCGTGATATCAATTTTGCTTTAACCTTTCGACTTAAGTATTAAAACTCAAGGAGAGTTGAAATAAATACAGAAAATAATATCCCACGATAGTTCTATGCAGTTTTAGTCGATACGATCTTCCGATTGTAGACGCACAGTTTCTTCAAAATACGTTTCGTTCATCACTTCAGAGCAGTTTCGTATCGAATCGATGTTCTGAGACTTTACTATAACGAATCATCTTAAATAATGCATATTGTAGTTATGCTTTATTTTTATCATTTTTATTATTAATTCCATTTTCTAATTTTCTCTGCTTGTTAATTTATTTTCTTAACATTTTCAGTGGCGGTGATTAGGGGGGGGGCAGCACCCCTCCCCCTACTTTTGTAAGGAAAGGAAAAATTTTCATTTTAACCGTCTAAAACTGGGCAATATTTAAAAAAAAACCACTATCCTTGATGTGATAATCACCAATTGTCGTCTTTTTTTTTATTTATTTCTTATTATTTATTAAATCTTACTTAGTGGAAATATGCAAAAAATGTCATGTTAATGAAAATTGTAAATGTTTTTTTTGCCTCCCCACTTTCGATTCCCAGTTGCCGCTACTGAACATTTTTTTGATTTTGTAATAAATCTGATTGGTTTCCTTACATTTCTGTAAAAAGCAATTAATCATCTTACGATTTCCATTATTCTTTTGTGATATAGGACTCCAGTTGTGCGCACGTTTCATGTTTGTAGACATAAAATCAAAATGTGTTTATGTAGTATATCAGGAAAAATAGTATTTTAGTGTAAACTTATGACTGGAGTAAAATCGTACATTAGTTCAAGGATTTATCTGTCACATAAATATTTTATTTGTCTTGGAATTATTCTTTTCGATTCCAGTCCAACACGAAACATTCCAGTCCAACACGCCTTCGTATTGGCCACTGCTATCTTACCCATGGTCATCTCTTACGCGGTGAACCTCCCCCCGTCTGTGAAACTTGTAACAAGATTCTTACCGTGGAACACTTTCTTCTGGAGTGTCCCAAATTTAGTACCAGCCGACAGCGACACAATCTACCGAACAGTTTGAACATTATGTTGGGACAAAATGAACTGATTTTAATGCGCGTTTTTAGATTCCTTCAAGAAATCGGCCTCTGGAACAGTATCTGATCTATCTTCGTATGTATTTACTCAAATCTATCAACGAAACGGGGCTCCTCCCACAATTTCTCGGGAGGGTTAGGATTTAAATTTGTTTAATTTTAATTTCGTTTATTTTTTCTCGAAATTTATTCTTTTCTTTTTTTTCGATTTTTAGAATGCTTTCATACAATTCTTTTTTCTTATATTTTGATTTATCTTTGGATCTATTGTAAATCAGGAGGGTTTTTAGTGGGTAGGGTTGAATCATTCGACGAGTCCCACACACGGGGGGAGTCATGTTGGCTCTCCTTAGTGCGTAACTGCATTTTCCCTACCTCTACAAGTTTTTCGGGCTCCAATGACCTTTGATGTCGACATGAGCCGTAAAGCCCCACATAAAAAAAAAACAAAAAAACAAAAAAACAAAAAAAAACGAAACATCACTTGAGTCTGATCAAAGATCGGCGAGCCATATTAAGAAATGTAAAAGCAGGTGAAGATGACAAAACGATTCGGAGTTTAATGCGTTGTTTATTATTTCAAGATGTGCAAGTATCGGTTGAATGACACAAAGAAAAAAAAACTTTAGAATCTCAAATGAAGCTAAATTTTCTTGCTTCATTATTTATTTCTTCCTGGATTTATTTTTGCCAAGGTATAGTTTTTTAGGATTTTTGTTTATAGCATCAATTTAAGCTCATCCTTGAAGTGATCTCTCGAGCTCGCGGTTAGTATATCATTTGTAATGACCTTGAAGGTAGTGCGTGAGGAGATTCGTTTGTCAGAGTCTCCGACGCTGCTTAAGGCCACTCGTGACTTGGAATGATGGAGGGAAACCGCAGAGGAATGATGCCAAAGGATAATTTCTATCTCCCCAATCATTCTATGCTTTTCATTTTCAGAAGAAAAAAATTTCAATTACATTTCGAATTTTAAAAATTATTCATTGCTTATATTGATGATGAAAATGTTAATATTATGGACATTCTTGTCTTTGTTGTTTCTACAAAACGTTTTGCTACACACATTGTCCACGAGTTACATGGTACAAGCATTGGATCAATAAATAAATTTAATCCTGCAATTGGACATTGGTTAGAAAAAAAAGTCACGTCCTCTGATGTCGTACGACAGCGACCTAGGTCTGTACGACTCGGACATTGTCTTGAAGAAGGCCACAGCATGATGGCCGAAATGTTGGTAGTTTTATCTACTAAGACCCGGTTTGTCCCTGACAAACAAGTTCATTGTTTTTATCATCTCATTAGTAATTGATAAATGTCATGGTACCACATGTCTAGATTTTGGAGATGGGAGTTGAAGAATCAACAGAATTACTTTTGTGACTTACCAATTTTCCCCGAGGACGTTTTTTAATCACAGGGAGACTCAACCAATTGGATGCACTTCTCTGTTTTAGACGTATTGCTTAATAGGAAAACATGCTTGATTGCTTACTCACTATTCTAGTTTATCCTTAATGACAAAAACTTGTATTCCTATCGTTAATGCGTCATCCAATCGTAATTTATTAACTGGATTTCCTGAAGGAAAGTTATGTTAGCTATTTAATTCTTCCAAGTCGTTTGAAAATACAATATACATAGATAAACCTCAGATTCATAAATGTTTATTCATGAGGTGTCACTGGTAGTTTTCAACTTGAAAATAAAACTCATATTAAAGTTTAGCCGTACGAAAAGTTACCAAATTCGGGAGAACTGCCAACCTACTCAATTGATTCCTCCTATGTCGTACATTACTCGACTTAGTGATTTTTCATCTTACACGTTGTATTCACTACCACCAAACTTGACAAAATACCTCTAGGAGAGCCTGTCCTTAAAATACTCGTTTTTTATATCGTTGTAGAGTAACACAAAATTAATATTCCTATTAATAAAATACATTGCATATATTATCCAAGAAATCTTAATTTTTAACCTACTTTCAACAAAATTCATTTTACGGTAGTCTCTTTGTTGTTTCCATATCGTTGGTACACCCGTGCCACCAAATGATGATTTTAATATCAAACGACAATCTGAGGCTGTGCAAGTCTTAACTAGTGTCGGGGTTTTTGTTCTAAAATATTGGTGGTGGCTGTCCACTCGTGTCCTCTATCTTTGTTCTTTTGGTGCCCAAACCCTCGATAACTTGAATATATCAGTGGTTTATTCATCTCGCTTAAATACTTTCCTCTGCATCAGTGTAACTTAAACTCACCATTTTTCTATCGAATTTCATGAGTAATAAAAAAAGCTGATACTTCGAAAGTACTTTCCCAATCTAAATGATCATCTGATATTGAGAAGCATAGCTGGGAAGTAAAGAGTTCATCCGTTAATAGTTAATTAGCTAAGTTAAAATTTTATTTTATCTTCTAAGTTTAAAGTTAACTTCTAAAACAATTAACGCTATCATTAACTTGCGTAACACTGATCTTTTATTAACTTAAGTCTGTTAATTTTTTAAAAGCATTGTTCCCATCGGGCCTGTTCTGAAATTTGACGTATCCCGCATCGTTGGAACGGATCATCTATTACACAAGGTCTTCCAATATGATCGTCCTTTCCTTTGAAATGTCGGTACATGTTAGGTATGTTTTTACCTCGATGAATGACTAAATTCAGTACGCCTCAATACCTCAAACCCTATGCAAGATGATCTTACATGAGGAACATATTCTCTTGCTTCCTCAAATAAATATATAAGAAACAATAAATATTACTTATATTTTTACTTACCATTTCCCCCAAGCTTACCCTTTCCATACTGTACATCTTTGTTACAATGAAATATGTTTCGCTAGAGAATACTTGACTATTTGACTGATTAAACATTGGAAATATTCAATTAACTTATAACGATTAATATAAACGTAGGCTTCCGCGGCCGGAGTCAGTATGAACTTGCCTGTCCGGGACAAACCGCGTGTTAGTAGAAACAACTACCAACGTTTCGTCTATCATGCTGTGGCCTTCTTCAAGGCAATGTCAGAGTCGTACAGACCTAAGTCGCTGTCGTACTCTGCGAGGTCGAACGAGTCACGTGACGGTTATGTAGGTTCGGTTGGGGGGCATCATCCTGATTGGCCAATTAGCACAGGCCGGAAGGGGACCGGGTGGGGCGGGTGTGGGGTCACTCTGCGCTTGGCGCCTGAGCGCGGTTGAACGCTCAGGGGGAGTTAGTGCCCAACTCCAGGCGCTGCTCAGGATCAAGCCATGATCAACATTAAGATTGTTCGGTGTTCTGGCAATCGCTATGGCTTCGTCTGGGCCACCAACGATCCTCCTTTGTAATAATACGGGTGCCGCCAAAATTAAAGTCATGTCCTGCTTCGATCGCATGCAGGGCCCCGGCTGATTTGATTACAACACGTTTTGGTTAGGAATTAAGGAAAGGGTGACTGACGTTGAGGAATCCACATTAAATATACCGAATCAATAGAACATTATGATTGCAAGTTAGTTTTTTCAGCTTACTTCCCTTTGTTTCGATTTGATTTAGTTTATGGTAGGGGTAACACCTATAATATAGTATTCGAATCGACCATTAACGTATTTCATCTGAACTGATTCAAAATATGAACTGCACTTTTACTGTTAATCTAATTTTCAATAAAGAAGGAACTTCTATACATGAAACGGATTAGCTTAGTCCAAAATTTATGTCTCTTTGAGGGCGTAAATATATCTAACAGTCATTCGTAATACAGAATGTTAAACTGATTTGTGAAGTTCTGAGGTTGAGCGATTATTTATTTCATGCTTTTATTTTCGAGGTACAAGTTGTGAGATAAGACAGGTATGATGTTAGAATGTACATTTATCTGATTTCTGCAAGGGAAAACCCCAACCAAGTTGATGTCGCGGTCGCCCGCTTAACAGCAGTTTTGGAGCTGGCGCCGTCGATGTATTGACGAATGATTTTGGTATTTCAATGACCGAATGGTATGCTTGGACAGACTGATGAGCGCGTTGCTTTTGGTCCATTGCAGAGGCAGCAGCGACCAGTGCAGGACGCGCTCCCCCGCGCAGGGGACCATGGCTCGGTGACGGCTGCGCACGCGGCGCTGCCCCCCAAGCCGCACGATGGCGCTGCTGATTCTGCGGCGCCGCTCGTTGTGGCTAAAGGCGGTCTTCCTCTTGGGCACGGCTTGGCTCACCATCGCCGTGCTGCTCTACAGCGAGCAGCGCGCCGACTCCTCGGCGGCCGCAGGCGCTGCTGGCCCCGCCGCGCAACCCTTGCAAGGTGAGTTTTTGTTCTCTTCTCTCTGTATGCAAATATTTTTACGGAATATAAAACCAATGAAAATAAAATTCAACTATACCTTCGTTTCGATATACCGCTCATCGAGTGGGAGAACGACCTATCTGCGATATGGGAAAAGGTAAAGGTCCGGAGGTGCTCCAGAATCATAATTAAGTGCATCGGAAGAGTCATCGACCGAATAGTAGATGTAACCCTGTAATTAATAGTAATATTGTTGGTTTTTTATCATTCAGAATTCGTGAGCTTATTTTGAATAATATTGTATACTCTATCAAAGTCAATAATTGACTAGCTGTGTACCGGGCATTGCATAATTTTAAAATTGTACAGACATTTTTTAAATTACTGAATGTTTTACAGCGTTTTAATCGATGGACAACTAATTCTCAGTGTGTCGATAAATTTTCAGTGAGTCGATAATCGAATATTGAAACTGCAAACGAATTGTTGACTATTTTATTATTTTTGAATGTGCGCGTGTATGTCGAAACTGAACGCAATCTACCGATGTGTTTGATTGTCTCGGTCAGGTTACTCCAAAACTGATCACAAATTGATTTTTCAGTAACCTTTGTAGTCGTGGTAATACTCACAAAATTCCACATCTACTGGAAAGCAATCAAGTCTTTGTTTCCGTCTACCATTCTTTAACTACGGTTTACGCTGCTCCTGCAATAATTCTGAATAAGAACCCTTCAAAATGTTAGATGAATTGATCTAGCATTTTTTTAATTCCCAAGTTATAGCTCACCGTTGAATACACCTTTATAGGTATTGATTTTACAATAAATAGTTCGACCAAAGAAAATGCCATTTCTTACCACTCGCTACATGATAATCCATAAAAGTCTTTTGTATTGTGAGTTGCTGTTCGTTTCTTAATATGTTGCTGTTCTATCGTGCAAGGGACGTGACACCTGTGGAAAGTGCGGAGGGGAGGCACACGAACCCGGCGTCTCATGCCCAGGGCCTGCAAAGTGCATTAATTGCACAGGCAGTCACCCGGTATGGAGCAGGGAGTGTGTCGCCTTTCTGGAAGAAAAGAAAATGCAGGAAATTAAATCTACGGAGAAGATCCCGTACGGTGAAGCGCGGAAGAATTACAGGGCTTTATACCCTGTATTTTCTACCAGTTACTCCACCGCAGCCAAGACTCCAAAACAGATGAAGACCGTATCTGTTCAGGCGATTTCATTGACGTTTCTACGACAACGTCGTGCACATGTCAGTGCAAATGCGGACAGAAAAATGAGACAGCCCTTCCCGAGAAAGTTATATCAATACCAACTACTACTACATCTACTACAAAAACTACAAAAACACCTACTACAAAAACACCAAGTAGTAATAAACCAACTGCATCAAAAACACAAAGACAAAGCCTGGTTCTAGGGCTAAAACCCTGAAACCAGTACAATTACCCAGTAAGAAATCGCACAGGCGTAAAAAGAACGTCTCTGTGCTTTCCTCCTCAGAGTCAGAACGTGTATTGTCCGACGGTGACGCGGAAATACACATTCACGAACCTGACCCCGGAGGTTCGAAACACTAATGGCTTCCATACTTCAGTGGAACCTTAATGGCTATAGAACACAACGTGAAGAGTTACAACTCTTAGCGCGTCGTAATCCGATATGTATCTGCCTACAACAGACACACCTTACACCAGAACACTCACCTTCTCTGCGAGGCTACAGCAGCTTCAGATATGACGACACCACGGGAGATCGAGCAGGAGGTGGAGTTGCCGTGATTGTTAGAAACACAATCCTCTGCTCACCTGTTCTCCTACAAACTCACATCCAGGCTATAGCAGTTAAAATTCATATAGAACCATCTATGACCGTGTGTTCCATATATCTTCCTCCGACACGAGATTTTTCGGAGAACTCCCTCAGAGATTAAATTCACCAGCTCCCTCGACCATTCCTCCTCCTTGGAGATTTCAACGCCCACAGTGTACTGTGGGGCTCGTCGAGCGATTGCCCCAGGGGCCGTCTGCTGAATTGCCTCTTTGAGGAAGAAGATTTATGTCTATTAAACACCGGGGAGATGACCCACTTTACTTTAGGCACGGGTTCATGGACGGCTATAGACCTGTCAGTTTGCTCTCCTGAAGTTGCTGATGTCTTTCAATGGAGGGTAGAAGATGATCTGCATGGTAGCGACCATCATCCTATCTGGTTGTCCTTGCAGGAACGTGTGACTGTTCCCGAAAGCAAGCCACAGAAATGGATTCTCAGTAAGGCTAATTGGACACAGAACCGTTCCCTGTCTGTCTTCAGAGAAACAGGTAGTGTCCAAGAGAGGGTCGACCATCTGACCCAGGTGATTCATCATGCCGCTGAACAATCCATTCCGAAAACATCTATATTTCCGCGAAGACCTCATGTCCCCTGGTGGAATGACGCATGTCGCTCCGCAATTCGGGAAAGACGAAGAGCATTGCGGAGATTTAAGGCTAGTCCATCCCCGGAAAACCTCGCCGCATATCGGATTGCTAGAGCAAAAGCGCGCAGAACTATCAAAGAATCCAGATCCACCTCCTGGAAAGAGTTTCTAAGCACCATTAAGAGAACAACATCGTCCACTAAAGTATGGGAGTCAATCCGAAAGATATCTGGAAGGTATTCTCGAGTCCCAATATCTGGACTCAATTATCAGGGTCGGGTTCTCACCAACAACAGAGNCGGCAGCAGCATTGGCTGAATATTTTGCTGACCTAACATCTACCGCAAACTGCGATCCTGATTTCGCGAGGAAAAGGGAAACTGCAGAGAGCACATCTTTTGACTTTCGTTCCACCAACTGGGAACCCTACAACTCTCCCTTCTCTATGTGGGAACTTGAGTCAGCTCTAGCGACAGTCCACAACACTGCTCCTGGCCCTGATTCAATTCATTATGAAATGCTGAGACAACTCAGTCTCGAGTCGAAAGAATACCTTCTGGATATCTTTAATCTTTCTTGGTCCGAGGGAGTATTCCCTAATTCCTGGAAGGAAGCAACGCTTATCCCTTTATTAAAACCAGGTAAGGACAAAACGAACATTAGTAGTTATCGAAGCATTGCCTTGACGAGTTGTGTTGGTAAAACTCTGGAGAGAATTATCAACCGACGTCTCGTCTGGTATCTTGAACGGCATGACTTGCTGAGTCGATCTCAGTGTGGTTTCAGGAAGTTCCATTCCACCCTGGACAACTTACTTCTCCTGGAATCAGCAATTCAAGATGCTTTCGTCCGAAGACAACATCTCATCGGAATATTCTTTGACATCGAGAAGGCTTACGATACTACTTGGCGTCATGGCATTTTACAACAACTCTATGCCTGGGGATTTAGAGGACGTCTTCCTCTGATGCTCATGTCCTTTTTGGATCAACGTTCCTTCCGCTATAGAATTGGAAGAGACACTTCGGATCACCTTCTTCAAGAGAACGGTGTTCCTCAGGGCTCAGTCTTGAGTGTCACCTTTTTTGCAGTGGCCATAAACAGCATAACGACTGCTGTAAAGAATCCTGTTTTACACTCTCTTTTTGTCGATGACTTTGCTATCTTTTGTTCATCACAGAGTGTCACAGGTGCGGAGCGACAAATCCAACTCGTCCTAAATAGATTATACCACTGGTCGAAAACGACAGGTTTTCGTTTCTCTGCTGAGAAAACATGCTGTTTTCTTTTCAGTAGGAGACCAAGCCTTCTGGCAGAACCACACCTCGCCCTGGGAAACAACGTTCTCAAATTCTATCCTTTTGTGAAATTCTTAGGTCTTATCTTTGAACAGAGATTGAATTGGATTGAACATCTAACAGACCTAAGAACAAGAACATTAAAATCTTTGAATTTATTGAAGTGTCTCAGTAGCAGGGAATGGGGCGCTGATCGCTACTCCCTGCACCAGTTTTATCGAGCATTCATTAGATCTCGGCTCGATTATGGCTGCGTTGTATATAGCTCTGCTCGTGCAAGCTATTTAAAGACGTTGGATAGTGTCCACCATGCGGGAATTCGACTAGTAACGGGAGCATACCGCACTAGTCCCATTCCGAGTTTGTATGTTGAGAGTGGCGAACCAAAACTTTCCCTCCGGCGGCAAATCCTCATGCTACGACACTTCTGCCATTTGCAAACCGTTCCGGACAATCTGGTGCACAACGCGGTTTTTCATCCATACTCTTCTTCCATCGGTTTGTACAACAACAGACTGAGAGCAACCAAACCTTTTGGATATCGCTCCAAACAAATTTTGGAAACCTTAAATATACGCACACCTAATG
>NNCF01133806.1:236794-330986 GCA_002313205.1 Laupala kohalensis
CCTAAATTCCGTCAAGATAAGGATTCTGAGTGAATGGAGCAATGAGTGGCTAGCTGTTGAAAGGAATAAGCTCCGACTTATCAAATCTTCTGTTAAGTCATGGAGCAGTTCCTGTAGGTCAGCCCGGCGCGAGGAGGTTTTGCTGACCCGCTTGCGTATAGGACATTGTCCTCTCACTCATAGGTATCTCTTGCTACTTGATGATGAACCCGTTTGTGAGGAGTGCAGCTGTTCTCTGACAGTGCGTCACCTTCTAACTGATTGCAGATGATACTCAAGAATACGGAGACAAANCTGATTGCAGAAGATACTCGAGTATACGGAGACAAATTGGTTTGGCTGCAGAGTTACCAACAATTCTCGGAAATGAAACGGTTAATGTTAATAAACTATTGAATTTTATGAGTAGATCGGGGCTCCTCCCACAAGTTCTCGGGAGGGTTTAAAATTTGCATTCCCTTTTCATCTTTACTGTCTTTGTTTTCATCGTTTGTTTCTAATTCGAAAATATAATATTTAAAAGTTGCCTTCCTAATTTTTGCGAAATAATGTATTGTATTCTGTATTCTTTTCTTTTCTTTCATTTTTGTATTTAGATATTTGTTGATTTCAGGAGGGTTTTTAGTGGGTATGGTCGAGATATTCGGCGAGTCCCACACACGGGGAAGAGTCATTACGGCTCTTCTCTATGGCGNCGAAACTGCATTTTTCCCTACTTGCATGGGTTCTAATGACCTCGATGTTGGAGAGCCCTAAAGCCCTCCCCCCCAAAAAAAAACGTTTCTTAATCTCGGCGAATCGCGAGTATTATCATCATACTCTGTTACAGTTTTCACAACTTGTATTCGGATTCAGGTGAGGTGCGGGGAATACCAAGCGTGTAGCACGTAATTGTGTACAATACGAGTGAAATAGTTTTATCGGGAGGGGATTTAATGAAATGTACTAAAACGATTTTCTCCCCTTTATTATTCTGTATAGTTCGGTTATTAAAGTAGACATCCAAAATCTTAAGCCAGTAGCACATCGTTGAGTATGAGAAAAATTCGCTTTGATGAAGAATAACAGAGGTACCCATTTTAATAAAGTTGGCGGAATGAGCTGTGGAATTTTGTGAACAGTTCGTCGCCTGCCCCCAGTATCGTCATGCTTGCATAGTTGATTTGTTGCATTGTATGGCTGACGTGCGGAATAATTTTTGTTTTACATTTTAATCGATTATTTGTTGCGAGCGATGCATCGGTGCGATGCAAGTATTGTCAAAGCTGTTTAGGCGTTATATTCGAAACACATAGGCAGTGAAATTGAACAATAGTATTACTATTTTGGCGATCTGATGCCATTAAATGAAAGTTTCTGGAATGAAGTGTAGGTGCTGTCCGCAGCAAATAGGACCGTAAGTAACCATTTCCAAGTTCTAGGTGACCAGTTCCATTATCACATCTTACATATCAGCTCCATTATATATTGTTTTACTACAATATCTATTATTACTATTACATATCTATTATTATATCAGCTCCATCCTATATTGTTTTACTACAATATCTATTATTTAGTTGATACATTGAAAGCTTATTGGTGCTTTCCTACTTCATGATTATTTATCTTTCCCATAATGCAGCAGTTTCCCTGAGGGAGTAATGTGACCTGATGCCTTGAGGAATGTTGGGTGATACCTCCCACGAAGTGTAAAAGGAAATGTTTCCAAGGTCTATCTAGGACAACAACAATAAGTTTTTAATTCTTCTTGTGTCGTTTTAGTTTGTTTCTTAATATTCAAACATGACTAATTCACTTATAGACGAAGTTTGAGCATAACGAATAATCAGTTTAACGCTAATTAGTTGATGTCTTATGTCAATGCCATGAGACTAGAGTAGATGAGAACTTCGCTGATGAATCTTTAGTTTTTTGTAAAAAATATTTTAATTCATGTTTATCTGTATTGTCATGTAGCATAAGTCAATTAAATGTACTAAGAGTGCTAGTTTAAACATTAATATGAATTGCTAACAAAAAATTAATAATTATTATATTTGAAAATAATTCAAATAATGTGTAGTCATTGAATATTGAAAATATGTTTTTGGAGAAGAAGCTTCGGGATGAACGAGGCTGGTTGCCCCTCCTATCCTTCTTTATCACTTTCTTCTGAAACACACTAGGATTCTACCTGGAAACTTCCCGAAGCCGAATCTGATGGTGACAATCGGTTGCGAAGTTTCAGCATTCCTTTCATCCTCGTGCTGCGGGAGAATGCATAGCTGGAAATGCGTCCTTGTGCACCTGACCGTCTCGTCAGTCTCTGACGTCCCTGCTCCTCCCTTCCCTCTGTCGCGCATCTCATCTGCTGAAGCCTCATGCGGCCAAGGATGTACGATGACGCCATTCTCGGACTCGTCGGAAGACCGTGGTTTGGCAGAGGTTACGTAACAGAATCATCGCCAGTGGTTGTGCAAATTTAACATAGCGCATTATTCCGATAACGCGTTGCACACTAGATAATTCCTGTACAGTTGAGTCAAATCTGCGAAGTCCTATTTCACGAGACGATGTTTGTGTGTGTTGAGTTCACTCACTGACACGCAATACGCGTGTCGTTCATTCAGGCGAGCTAACAACCTGCTTTCATAACCGTGTGAGTTCGAAATTCGCTACGGCTATTACAAACACGCAGTATTTCGCTCTTTAGTTTAGCCATCAATGATTTCGGACGTATACAGTGTTGTATGACAAGCGTGGTATACTCGAATATTAGACTCTTATGCAAGTAACGTGATATTCTCTTATTTGTTTGACGGAGAGAAAATGGAAAAATTCGAATGCGGAAAAGGGACTCGTATGTTTGATTCCGTTGCTGCACGGATATGTTTTAATTTGCTGTTGCTGTTTCCCAAAAGAACGTAATGACATTTATTTTCCTTATCTTTGTATCAGTGAATCCAACTAAATCTGAAAAATAAATCGTCTCAACTGAGATAATTAGAGAGAAATGGCAGTATTTGCATTTATCAGTTTCATTTTTTTTGTCGAGCGTCCATTAAAAGCGAGTCTGGTAAGTAAAAGCAGATAAGATCATTTGACGTTGGGGACCGGAAGCATTCCGTTCAGATGCGTCGTGAAAGATGCTTATTTTACGTTGAACTCCTTTAACTTGGGACATTCAAGCGTTCTAATGCAGCGTCCATTCTTGGATAGCGATTCCGTGATTCCGCTTTGGATGTGGGTAGATTAAACCATTTCAACGAAAAACTCATTAACGTGCTATCTCGGAAAGTGATAAGAATATCTAACCAGGACAGTACAGTTGACTTAAGATAGGTACGATTAGAAAGATCAAAATGTATCTAGGTAAAGTTAACGAAAAACTTGTTTTGTATCACGTAATCTCATTGAAAGTATTCTAATGCTAGCGCTTGGTGAATGATGATGATAGTTTTACTTCAAGGGTGGGTAAAATTTTCTAGATTGCAGTTCAACTTCGTATTCTGCCTCATTTCTGTTTTGTTCATTTTTTTCATTCCACGTCGCCTCAGCATCAAATTGTCAGGTGACACCTATCGTTTACAGTTGTCTATAATTTTATTCTCTTCGATTCCAGCGTGGTAACACCGGAAAATTATGTAAAACAATGTGAATAATGAATTCTACTACTATTAATGTCCATTATATAATCTGATTAAATAAATAATAGAAGACTTGCGACCTTTTATGGACGAAAAGTATATATTTAGTGATAAAAACTCACATCAATTGAAGTCGTCAGGTGGTTCAAATTATAACCTGACGACGACTTTAAAAGTAAGTCGAAACATTGTGAGTTTTTATAACAAAATATATACTGTTCGTCCATAAAAGGTCGTAAATCTTCCATTATTTATTCAATTTGAGTAATGAATTGTTTATTGTCGCGTGAACGAAATTGAATGAAAGCGAAATAAGAGTGTTGTTTGAATGGACAAATAAAGCAATGCAATTTATCAAATCGTGAATATAAAAAGAAAATATGTGTGTTAAGAGTTCGTAAATACAGGAGGGGCAGAGTAAAGAGTGATTTTGAAGAGGTTGTAAAACGTTTCATCAACTTTTCCAAATTTTATTTTCAACACCTTCAATTACATAATTATGCATTCTAGGAAATGCTAACGCAAGTAAATGTAACAGATTTAAAAATTACTCCAGGAAGATAACGTCCGGTAAGGTGTAAGCATTCTTCCTGGCGAGGTTTGAAGTTATTTATCATTCCGCAGCTGTCAGTGGGATTTGAACCACCTTCTGTCTAATCTGTTCTTTCAGTGCATCGTGGTAGGTATAAATCCTGATACTTTACTCTACAGGTAACCCCACAAGAAAAATTCGCATGTTGTAAGAGCCTCGTCACACATCTATAAATTGTTTGCATTGTCTTCGCCTTCATTAATTAAATTCTTCACAGAACCATGTTTCGACTCACGTAATCTCTTTCATGAAGAGCCTGAACAATTTGGAGCTTGTAAGGATTATGTTGTAGATCGTTGTGTAAAATCCGTCGAATCGTTCTGGTAGAAATCCCAAGTGTAGTGTCATGCCAGCGAGCTGAGATTGCAACTCTTACGCGTTCGATGTTTTCAGGGGTACTCAGTCCTTGGTTCCCCACGCTTCTTTATCATCGTTGACGAATTCTCTTCAAAGTTCTTAACCCACATTTTAATAGCACAGATAAAGGGCACTGGTCGATTCCGATTAATCTGAAAATGGGTGCGAAAGGAACGACGTGTCTGCACGTAAACACTACCGTTTTGATAAAACGTACACAGCGTATGCGCGATCCTGAAGCTACCTTCATTGGTACTCAGTGCTAAGGTGTCTGGAAATGGCTTAATACATTCCCATCATCTTCCACCAGGTGAACACGATACCCATGCTTTTTAAAATCGCTCTTTACTCTGCCCCACACTGTGTGTATGTTGCATCATTTTTTCTTTTGCAATAAATGGTACGAATTTCCCCTACACCACATCGACTAGTTGGTTATCTTTCATATCATCCGCTTTATCTGAATTTTCGTCCACCCAGATCACTTCCGGTCACAGTTGGTACGGATAAATAAGGTTGTACTGCATTGTTTCTCTGAAACTCGTTCAAATATTATGATTTCAATAAAAGTGGTACCGAAAATTAAAAAAGGGGGATGGATGAGCGATCACTGCAATTATCATTAATAATAGTTCCTTTTTACCTCTGCATTTATTTCATTTACGCTTGAGGTCATCTGTGAATGGTGATACAAATGGCATATTGGTTATTCCATCAACGCGTGCGATACATGGAAGTGATCTCAACTGCTAAAATCGTATAACACTGCGAATCTGCGAATCGATTTATCTCCGAATGTAATTTTAGACTCGAAGGAATCAGATTATTGAGGGAGGGTAGAAGCGCCAAGCTGATGACACAGGCGATGGCGGCAAGGGGAGCCGTCGCCTGCGCCCACTACTCGATCGCGCTCGCCCTTCGTCGCACCCTTGGTTTACCCTTCCATCGAGATGGGCCTTCTCAAGGGGAAAGGACGACTTCATAACATCCGTAATGCAATCTCAAAAGCGATAATTTGTAACTTAATAACGTCACCGGTAATAACAGTTTCACCGGAACAACGCCGTCCAGCGCAACCCCCGAGGAACTCTTCACCACTCGAAACGCCGCCGTCAACAGTTTCTTCGTTGGAGTTTTCAGCTCTCTCGAAACCTCGTCGAAAGACAGGCAAACGAAACGCGACCTTTCCGGGGTAAAGGTTGTTTACCCTTTCCTTCTTTTCCAGTGCAGGGGAGGGGACACCGCGAGTTGCCTTGACAGGGAAAAGGACCTTTAGAAAGTGGCGCGTGTGTCGCGCTTTCGAACATATATCTGTGCGATGCGACAGCTGTCACTTGGGCGCCACTGAGTTTGCGATTGCGGTGGCGTCGAATGCGTTTGCTAGCTGCTACCAGCGCGAGTTGGAGCACAGGAGGCGATGACGATGGTCGAACACTGGGCTTTGCGGTCGCGGTGATATGACTTTATGGCCACAGCGCTAGTTGGAGCACAGGCGCGAGAGAGACCACTCTTTGTTTTGTTTGGTTTTATCGAGGAAGAATGTTGTGGTGTTAGACTCTAACGGTACGGCAATGTTCACGATCGAGGAAGTGAGGTTCGCCTAGAAGAACGGGTTAATCGACGTGAACAGAGCAGGTGGATGTCCGTGCTGACTGCGATGGGTAAAAGTCTTGTCCTCCTTTGAACAAGGGAACTAAATAATAAGTTTTCCCTTCGTCTTGCTACTAATAAAATGTTTCGCTTGGAAGTACTGCGTCCCTCGAAGAACATTAGAGAATCATAAAACATTTGGATTTCGTGAGAAATACGTTGTTATCCTGTGGCACAAATGGGAATTAGGGAGTACGGCGGTGGTCGCATTCAGAGACACGGGTCTGTTGACGGAGGGGACTATGTCCGTATGAGCATGCGTGTTTAAGGAGAGCGGGTTGGCGGATGGCTCGGCCGTTTCGGCAGGGAAAGTGGGAGGCTGCGTCTGTGCGCTAATGCGTATACATTGGCCACAGCGGGACGTAATGAGCGAGGGCTGAATGGGGACGGACAGAGGAGGGAGATTGTACGGGCGACCGGACGCAATGATGGACTTGGCGTGTATGTGAAGCTGGATGGGTAAATGAGAGTGTGGACTTGCGTGCAGATGGCGGGGCACATCGGTCAAAAGTGAGTGTGGTGTGTCAGCGAGGGAGACGATAAGTTGATTGTTTGGTATGAGATTGGTTGACACATGAGTGTGGACAAGTTAGTAACCAGGAGGGAGGACTAATGCGATGAAGGTGTTGCAAATGAGCACTTGGAATATGTGTCGGTGCGCTTGGGAGTCATGACACATTACGACCACTTAGGATCAACGCCAATCGGAAGGTTGATTATGAATTAGAACGCAAGAGAGATTGGGTGGTGATGGGAACTTGCTTAGTGAATGGAGAAAGTTGAACCACACTAACGATATATTGAAGTTCGTAATTTTAATTCACGTAATCTATGATTTCCGTAGAAAGTATTTCCCAAATTTGTATGTAATGGTAATATTCTTTATTCATGAGGAGTGAGCGGTAGTAGGAGGAATTTCCGAGATCTCAGGTTTACCCAGAACTATAACTTTTGAAGATTCACGACATTTGGAGATTTGAAAACGAAATCTGTATCACCGACAGATTTCGTTTCTTTGTACCAACAACAACGAAATCTTGTATCGAAACTTGAATTCTTGTCATTGGAGTCAAATTTATAGGAAAAACATAAGATGGAATCAATTCTTGTATTTTCCCCCTGTGCATATTATATCAGTTTGAACAATAAAGTACAAGGTGTGTTTATCATATTTTTTTACTAAACCTATGACAAATGTTCGTTTCGATTTCCGAAATAATTATCTTTTTACTTTCTCATATACATAGTGTATGGAAAATATTGTAATAGTGAACAAAATTTGAAAGCTAGATTTTGACGGAATTATCTGTTTTGGTGAACCCTGATTCTGAAAAAGTAGTTTTTGGCATTCCGTCATTTCGTATGTGCGCAGCGATTCTGAGTTAATTGATCGATAAATTTAATTCACATTTTGTATTTACGGTAAAATTAACGTGTTGTCGATGTACGTGCCTTAATTTTTTTACTTTAATACAAAGGATGCGTCACATGAAGGTCAAAGTACTATTTCGAATATTTCTCAAAAACGACTCCAAAGATTTTGCTTGAATTTTTTGTACGTTTAGTGCAATTACTCTGCATCACAAACGCATTAGCGGTTGTTTGTTTGGTATAGATGGAGTAAAATAATTTGTCATTTTCACTTACACATTAGTTTACTGTTTCAACCAGCTTGAATATTATTTAGCAGTGTAAATGGACGAAGCAGACCTAGAATATACGTTTGGTAAACTGAAATGATAGATACAATAATAAAATATGTAGGACTGCAAACGCACTGCAGATACGAAAATACATGTTTCTGTCTACAACGAAATTAAATTTACGTAACACTGTTACGATATTTATAAGTTGAAAGTCATTAAATCTTTTGAAATAATATTCTGAATATTTATTTTACTTTCAAATTTTAAATGAAAGGCAATAGCTCATCTTCGATTTTAAGCCCGACAAAAAAGTTAGTTTTAATGTATTATTTTCTCATTTGTGCGACGTGTAAATTTTTTTATTCGCGTCCACTCTGTTTACATGTAAACATGTTCGGTATTCACATGCATGTTCGGTGTTCTCAATCCTACATAGCAACTGTTTATGGCGCGTAGTTTGAGTGTATCCAACGTGGGTGTCCAAAGAATATAGTTAACTAGATATGTCATGTATTTACATGTTCATCTTGGAGAATTGAAATGTTATTTTCCCATGTCTATTCTTTTAGTGATAACATCGCATAAGATGGTCTTGGGAATGCGATCATTTTTGCTGAGGAAGGGAGGATACATGTCAGATGTTTTAACCTGCCGTGTTTTGCTGATTGTTGAGTTGTCTATCGCCGGGAAGGTTGTGTGTCATTTTTCTATATTGGTGCATATTATTTGATATGTGAGCAGATGGTATCTCATGTTTACGAAAATGATGTTTAATAAGTGGAAGGCACTGGGATTTTTGTCTTGGATGATATGATTAATGAAAATAATTATTCTATGTCCAATGTAGCAGAATTGTCTATAATTCATTGTTAATATACTGTTTCCAACGTTATTAGAAAACTTTAATTAAATTAAATGTTCTAGACTCAAAGAACGAACTGATACCAGAGGCATAAAAGCGGCACAAAATACAGGGAAAATACAGAAAATCCGACACTATCATTTATTCAACATGCATGACCGTATATCCGATTTATTTCTACTCTTCAGAAATTAACATTTTTGATTTGAAAAGAAATTTGTTTTTGACTTAATTTAAAAATTAAATAAGAATATAGATTGTATTTTTGATTTCATCTCGCATGAATAATATCTTAATGAATTGTTTATTATTCGAAATAGTTCATAATTCCTACCTAGCTAACCTCCTCTAAAACCCAAACGACAGAATTTTCAAATTGGAGACGACTACATGTCATTGGTAGTTAAAGGATTTATATAAGAAACTATTCGAATAGAGTACATGAAGATGACCAAAATAACAACATTATAGAATTTTTTGTCAATGCTGCAATCGGAGAAACGTATATGAGAAAGTATGTGCAACGGCATTGCACCTTAATTTTTCTTATATCTTTTTTATCAAGATCTATGACCATATCCTGTTTTCAACATGGTTATTCCAGAGTTTCATTTTCTTAGAAATACCTTTTTCTTCGATCGTCTTATCTATCAGACGTTTTCCGTCTCCGCCACTTGAAGTCAAGCGTGTCTCAAATATCGTTCAGCGAGCCTCCTATTGTCTGAAATATCCTTTAGTATGTGTCCTATTTTTCCACATATTGTTGGGAAATACCATATTTCTGTTCCATGTCTATTTCTTCGTCTTTCCCTATTGCAAATATACGACTTTCTCTTTTGCATATATCCCTGTTGCAAATACTCATCTACAGACACCACGAAAAATTGTGTATAGTATGACAAAGCAGAGCATTTTCTATGGACGAATCTCGTAAATATTCTACTGAATGGTCCATTTTCTGAAGTACAAAGCGGTTAATCTTGTTTGTGTTCCTCTCCTCATGAAGTATTTCACGCGAATTTGTGAAATGCGATCGACGCATCAGTTGTAATACTCGAGCAAAAACGAACATACTTTCTATGTATTTACTGTTTTGGTGCAGTATTATTAAGCTCTTGTATTTAGTAGTACCGATTAACAGAGAAATATAAATATCCCTTTTTTCAACTTCTCCCTGATGCTTTTCACAGAGAATTGACTGGTCCCAAATATCATTTCATACTACTTTTATTTTGTCATAAATTAAGTTAAAACAAAGTCAAGCATTTTTGTCAATGATAAATTTTCGAAGTACTATAATAAAGTAATTTTTAATAGAAAACTTAATATAGTAGAGTACATTAAAACACCGTATATCATATTTAATAACCCAGTATATTTCTCAAGAAGCCAATTCAATCTATTTTTATATACAAGAACACTTAGATGGCAGCAACTTTTTTTGTCGTTGCATAAATATTTTCCGAATAGACATGTGAAGAGATTGTGCAATGTGTCACTGATTTTTTGATTAGAATTCTCCCAATTAATGTTATTTAAGACTAGCTTCAAAGCCGGGAAACATCTACTTTTCGTTCTACGAGTGTAATGGCGACAAAGACGTGAAGAAGAACACCGAGAGAACGCGCTAGGTCGCATACTTTCCGCGCCCAAAGAAATTCTGGTAGCGCTCTGGCTCATCCTGGACACAAAAAACAAATGGTCGTTTTCGCCACGCGGAACGTCCTTTCTTCTATCTCTCTTGCAGGCAGCTCTTGTCGCGCACATTCCGGCGTCGAGGACGTAGCCGAAGGCACAAACAACGACGGAGGACACCATGTAATAGATGACGGTGTCAGACGGTAATGGAGACAAGACCAAGGGGAGATGGAGAGAAGTTGCAGTAGTTGCGCTGATTACGATTGTTACAGAGTCCTCATGATAGAGGATGGGTGGGAGGTCGTGAGGAAGAGCGGGGTGGGTTGACAACTGCATTGATGATATATTGAAGTTAGCCGTATTATTCAAACCGACGTATTATTCAAAGTAGCTGCGGTCATGTATTGAATAAGACGTAAAACGTGACATTCTAGTCGCCATCATGGTTAAGTTGATCAGACTTCAAATGCATCTAAGAGCGTGATTATCCTTTGAGAAGAGGTATAGTACCTCCTTGTACAAATTCTGTTAATTTTTGGTTCTCCAAATTGTTAACATTTGGTTTCAGGGAGAGAAATCGATCCACAATATCGTGCAATGTTTTATGACATCCATGAGTCGAAACGACCGGCGAGGACGAGATTGATGACTCCAACTTCAGTGGATCACAACAGTCAGTTGAGCGCGGTCGCTAGATATGAATCCAATTGAATGTACTAGGACGCGAGATCAAAGTGTTGCCGCCTCACAAAACTACATTGATTGGGTGATGACACCTTTTTAGGGCCCAACGCAGCATTGTGTTTTTCATGTTCATCGTAATATCTTAAGGGCTGTGAAGTGCGCTTGCCAACTACTTTTGGGTATAGTGGTTCAAACGTTCGTTGATCAAAGTGCAATTAGTTGGGGAAGAGCAGAAAAGTTAGTGTGCAGGTTTCTCGGGGTACAGTCATTTCACCATATTCACTCATCATCCTCCCTTGACGTTATTTCATTGATCATGCATTTTGGGGAGGCGAGACAGTATTTGATTGATCAGTTACTACACCATCTCATCCTCCATGTAGCGATCTCGCTTGAAGAGGTATGAAGTGGACCTCGCATGAATAGAACTACCATTTCTAAATCAACGTCTATAATCTTCTAAACTGCGCTACGCTCTACAGCGAGGAAAATATACATCGATGTGGAATGGTGTTGGGTCAGCTGTTTACTTACATGGATGTCCCTATCTGCAGGACGGGTAGTCGGTTCTGAGAAGCATGGTGTGGATGGCACCAGTTGTGTGAGAGGCGATGGCAACAGCTGTGGCAGCACGACGCATACTCTAACTGGAAAAGTAATGTCTGTGCGTCTCAGTTTTCCTCCGTCGCTACATAGGCAGCGGTGGGTGATGTGGGAAAGGAAATTTCGCGGGCGCATCTAGGACAAGATGCGCAGAAGTCGACTGGGTAACAAAGCCACGGAATTATCTGAAAACGGCAAGAACGTTAGCAGACTGCGAGAAACAGCGTTTGTTATGCACTTGGAGTTTCTTGTCACGTACTACTGTTCACAGGTTGTAGAAATAAAATGTAATTATGAACGCAGTGAATTCATTTCTATTGTGTACATGTTGCGCCCCGAATGCTTGCGTTTGTATTCATGATACATACTGTTTGCGTAATGAGATAAATTTTTTGGTGTCGTTCAAAATGTAGAATTCATGGCACAATAGAACGACGTTAAGAGGAAAAAAATACTACCAAATATTTGGATTCAAACTTCTCCATATAATTTGTTTCTGATGCAATGAAATGAAGTTATTAAATCGTACCTGAAGCGATCAACATCACTTATTTCTTATTTGAAAACACATACTTATAAGCTTAAGTATGTGCTTTGTGAAAGCTATCAATGGAATGTATATGAAAAGTTTACGATCTTGTTAATTGAAAGTTGCTAAAGAGACATGAAGTCAGAGACTTCTCTTAATTACTACTGTATTTCAAAATCCTTGACATTTTGTGTTTGAAATTAACATTGTTATTCTTTGCGAAGTTTTAAATCGGTCGTACATGCAAATATGTTCAGTTGTTCTGAGTTACATAAAACAGAATAATCAGCTGTTCTTTCCCATATTTCCCCCCTCTTTTTAGTATCCCTTTCTTCTTTCCAAAAGATATCACAAATTTTCTTTGTGCTATAATAAACTTTTTCAAAATATTGTATCTTGTACATCTGGACAATATATAAGTATTCCTGAACTGGTCTGATATTGATTAATACTAGATTGTTGTGTGTTAATTTTTGCTTGCACCCTTAAAATTCCATTACGGGAGCAATTATTTTTTATGCTCTTTTTGTTTTCATTCTGGTATTGTATTTTAATTTTTTCCAATTGATTTTTTACTTGCTGGTGTAGTCACTTTAGTACTATCAAGGTGTAGAAAAAACTCTGCAAAACCAACCCTTAACCACAAAAAGAAGTACGGATTCTCTTATCAAATTATGTTTCTTCCTCCAGCTTCCATTTTTCTCTTTCTTGTTTCATCCTCATCTGTTCGGACACTATCTTATTTTACGAATATTTAAATAACACCTTTCTTACAATTCCTCTCTCTACATCGAACTTTCTATCTCTCTCTCTGTTTTTTATTGCTTCTCTCTGTTATTTCAATAACTAAGAAGATATGCGTTCGTTAGAAAAAGAAAATCAGATTATATTTCGAATTGTGGTTTATTCCAAAAGTCACTATCATGCCTAAAGTGTAAACGCATTTAGCTCCCAAACTTTAAATCCGACTGTTCAAAATGTCCTCCACATATTGTACCATTCAACCGAGGACAGAGAACAGGCAAATCAGCAAAGAAGATTAGCTGTCCGCTCAGTTGACTCCCAAACGCAGAATGGTGTAAGCGCGAGACAACTGTCAAATCTATTATAGAGCAGTCTACAATCAGCAAGACTACTCATCACGACAAGATTAGTTCTTTGTATTACTTCTTCCTTAATTTTGATTGTTCTCTCTGTATGTTAACTCGTATATAAAAAATGAATAGCTATATTTTCTAGAACTATTTTCTTTTCAAAATTTTATGAAGTAGAGATTAGTACGACNTTTGTAGATATCTCTTATAACACATATTCGTTGTACATAGAGAAATCAATATATTTGTCTTTTGTTGCTATTAATTTACTATTGTCCTGCAGTGGTTACATTCCTTTCTTCTTATGGTTAGTGTAATACTCCCTTCTTTCTTCATCATATAAAGTACATTCCCATAGTACATGATCCACCGTCTCGTCTCCGTAACCGCACATACATATCTTGTCTGTAGTCTTCCCTATCCGTGATATATATTGCCCAAAATTCCCATGTCCCGTAAATATTTCTAACAGCTCTCTTGACGGAGAGAACAATTTCCTATTTTTTCATTTAAATTTGACGTCTCGTATGTATTTGTTAGTATGTCTTCTTACTTCCGCTTTATCCAATCGTTTTATTATTATTTATTACAGTTTTATTATTTCGATCCCCGTCCCGTTACTGGATAGTAAATACCGCAGTTTCCTTGCCTCAGATATTTGAGTCCACGAGTCGAAATTCTTGCAACAGCTGACTAACGTACCGCTTTATTCATGCCTTGTTTCCGTTGTGATTCACTCATGTAGTATACATTGTCATTCATCTCATTTTATGGCATAATCTTTCTTTCCGTGTATGTTTTCTGCTTTCATGTTTTGTTGTCCGCACTATTCTGCATTGCCTGTTCTTTATCCCTTGCTTGTAGCTTTGGCGGTGCCACTTAGCCCAACTAATATATTTCCACTGGTTGGTGTCAAAACCGAACCACGTGGAGGTAGGCGCATGTTCTATGTTGTAGCGAAACACTGTCTCAACATATAAACCTGCTTTGCATAAGTTGTCGTCGCCTCAAATACCTGTTTAGTATCAATCAGCGAGGATAAGTCAGTCCACACATAAACACCGTTCCGCCGTAATTCTGCATACCAGTATGCTCGTTCAGTGTCGTAATGGGGGCAGTCAAAGAATATATGGTGTACTGTTTCCTCCCCCTAGCAGCAGGAACATTGAGAATCATTCCGCAAACCTAGTTTATACTTATACAAATTGGTGTCCCTTTTTATCGTACTGTTTTTTTTACTACTACTCCATTTTACATTATCTCAATGTGTAATGTTATGACATCTATTACTCACGAAGCCATTAAATGTAACACAATTAAAAACTCCATCTCGTCCGGGATTTGATTTTGATTTTTTAAAAATTGCTCTATTGCCTCAGAAATGTAATGTTCTTAACGAAGAAATCTTTCTTTATCTCGTTAAAGTTGGAACGAACGAAATCTTGTTAGGAAAGCGTATTTCTTGGGAAATATTCCCATAATCTCTGGGACAATCACTAGTATTTACAAAAATTAATAATAAAATTCCATACTGCGATTCGAACCATGGACCTGGAGATTACTTAGTGAGTTATATTCTACATTACTGTGATCAAATGATCAAATTTTCAACTTCATAAATTACATAGTATTTTGTCACTTAGTCAGAAACTTTTGCAGAAAGTTTACTCTCCTTTAACATTTAAACCTGCAACAAATTTTATTTATTACAAGTGATCGAACAATATCAAAATCTGTCGTACTAGAAAACTTTGTTCCATGTTAGCTTAATAGGAAAAATTACGAACATCGTACGTCCGCAGTAAGTGACATGTTATTAGACGTTAACAAATTAATAATGAACAAATTTGCCGTATTACCATCAGCAAATATTTAACAATCTGAAGATAAATGCGACGAAACCTTTAAAATCGGAATCTCAGAAATCCAAAATCTGAGATATTCGTCTATTATTACATAATCATTACTATATTACGTCACAGGTTTTACGAAACGTATTAATGAAAAATGAATAAATTGCGAACAAAATAAAGCTACAATTCTTACGTAAAAATGTTCAAAATCTTAACAATGTCCGAGAAATAAAACGAATGAAACTCTATATGTGTGTGTGTGCGCACATGTGTTTGTTTGTTTGTTAATATTGTTTTTTTAAATACAAACAAGGCTATATAGTGTAAAATAACATTTTGATACCAATTTCTTGGGAAAAAAATTGAGAAATAGTGGTGTCGTTTACCGTATTCATTATATGTGGCTACAATTTCAAGGGCTTGTTCGTTATTTAAAAAAGACCGGAAACGACTGGTAACTATCCACCTTATTTGTCGAAAGCTATACTTCAAAAGTTTTCCCCCTAATGTGGTGTAATATTTTACAATTTTCTCCAAGCAAACACCAGTCTGACGACTCTCACTTAGAAAGACTTATTTGTTTAAAACCGTTTCGATGAACTTGGAGTATTTCTTGTGTGGTTATCGATAATTGATAAAAATTTCGGTGATGCCATCGGTTTTACAGCACTTTTACTCCGAACTTTAACCCGTCGTTACTTACGTTAGGTTATTGCTTTCTTCTGTTATCATTTGTATGTACAGACGTAATTTCAGAAAAGTATTCAATTATGCAAGACGGATTAGAGTACAGAAGTTCAACAAATTCTTGTGTCTGAATATTTGAACGATATCATACTATTTTTATTCTCTCTAGAAAAAATAAGATCCTCTATTTATTAATACAATTTATTTCTTCCCAAGCTCATCAATTCTCTTCCTGAGTGCTGGGTCCAATGCTTTCAGCGTGTCCTGTCATCTCGCTCTACTGTTCATCCGGTTAAAACGAGGAGACCAGAAGTCCGGTATCGCTCGCGGCTCCTGTCATTTCCATCGCCGTCTCTAGGGATTATACCAGCAACCAGGAGGACTAATGGGGAGAAAGCGATACCTTGGCCCGTTCTACTAATGGCGCGATGGTCGCCTCCGTCCTCGGCGCGTCGTCGCCTCCGATGACTACGTCGTAGTCATCGCGCGATGGGTATGCATCCGCATTCCCCGTCTACGCCCTCCCTTCCACTCTTTTGTAATCTTCGCTTCGCTGCGGTCTATTGACGCGGAGATTGGGTGAAAGTTTTCATTGTGGTAAATGAGGAAAGAGGAGAAATTTTATCACCACAATTAATTTATGGTTAAACGAATTATATACTCCTTGCCTCGATAATAATTAGTTAAAGAAAATATTGGTACACAACGAATAATATGAACAGCGTGAGGCTTTTACGCAAATAGTTACGGTATATTGCAATATAAAAGATTGATCTTGACACTATTTACATTCGAACGAAATAGCATTGCACTAAAGATTAACCGTGACTGTCGAGATTCAAGAAGGCGACTGACTCTAGAACTCTTTTCTTACTCTTGTGTGATAATGAAGAAGTTGCTAGAATGTATATTTAAATGTCTGGTTTTCCTTCGAGATCGACTGAAGAGTTATTTTACTCTGATCCTTGATCTCTCCGAACCACAAGTTACGATGACTCCTCAATTCTCTCTTCGATGAAAGTGAGTGTCACTTAACGGCGACATTCTCTCGAAACTCTGTTTAGCATCTCCCGCGCCCACACCTTTCTCCGCTGGCATTTGCGTAGTGTCTTCGCCACGCGTGGAACTTACTCGTCCGTCCGTGAAGCAGGAGGAGCCGCGCGGAACCGGTTGCGAACGTCCTTCGTCTCCCCCCTCCCTCTCTCCGCCGCGCAAAGCCCATATTGCGCTAAACGCGCGCGTGCCTGCGCTCCTCCGTGACGCTAACCCCCTCCCTCTTCGTGAGTTGTCATCGTCGTCGCGGTGGTTGCTAACGTTACGACAACAAAAAGGAGGCGCGTGGAAGAGCGCGGTAATTTGGCCGACGCCGTGCACTCACAAAGCGTGTCGGCAACGCGGATAACAACGCCGTTGCCACTGCCGCGCCGTCGCTTCGTGTCCCTCGCACCGCACCGCGCGTCGGGAAGTTAACGTTCGCGGACAGCAAAGGCGGAAACAAATCCGGCAACGTAATCCCCGTTACGTACCCGTACGCATACGTCGGTGACAGATGGGCTCTTGGGAATGCGCAGACGCGTGAGGGTCTCGACGGTGAGATGGCGCGACACGCCGAGACGCTGTCTTAGCTCCACCGGGTCGTGCTCGACAGTCACCCCGTCGAAAAGGAAGTCTGCTTGACGCTACTCTCTGAGCACTATTCAGCAGTGCATTAGGTCTGACACTCGCAACACTTTTCTGCGCTCGGGAGACCTTCTGAAACAAACTTATTTCGTAGAGGAGTCGTAAAGAAACTTAGGTACTTAAATTCATAATTAAAGGACGATGAAAATGGAGTTGTTAATGCAAGCTAATAACTGTAAGTTATTATCGTATCAATGATGAAAATGGCGCAACCTTTTGTTGACGTTGGATTTCTATTTTCTCTTAACAATTAGAGTTCATAACAAAAATTATATTAATAATAATGATTATTATTATTATGAATCACCTTGTATACTAGTTGAAAATACGGAAACACGAAACAGAGTTAATATTCTTTCCCATTTCATATTCAAAAAACGTCATAAGACTTGAGGTTCGAGGCATTTTTACTCTGTAGTATAACCTTGCTCCGTGCAATTTGTACAGTAATATATTATTTATCGGATTCTAGTACCAAACTTGTTTAAAAATTGCAAAAGTGGGATTTTACCTTTGTCATACCGGAACTTTAATATGCTCAGTAATACATCGGTAAACAATCCAAGAATGAAAATCCAGGTGCTGGATGAGTCGTGCAATTATTACGGTTTCTCAGAACGAGGGTTTAATCATCAAATGTTTTTGTGGTCAGTTCATTACCCATCAACGGTATATACAAATGAATATATTTCAAATAAACATCTCTATCAAATTAAGCATTTAAATGTCAGATATTTAACGCAAATATGCTGTGATTAATCGTCGTAAATATCTATAAAAATATTTTTACTTTGCACTCACGAATTTTTGTGACTGGTAAAACCTTCAACAGGAGGAAAGAAACGAACAATCCAGCATGTGGACGGAGGAAACACTGAACTGTACTTTGGTGCCCAAATATCAGTTAGATTATTTTAAGAAAGGATTATGAAACTACGAGTAGTATTTAATTAGCATCGTATAGAATCTCGGCGAACATACTGCTGCTGCTGTTCTTCATTTTTCTACATTGTCGTACTTCAGAGCACGCAAAACATTTTTTATTGTGCTGCATCTACCTTCGTTGCTATCTGATCTTTATTTATATCTGATGTCTGTAAATTCTAAATATTGGTCCTCATGACCTATTGGTTTGGACAGAGAATAAGTGTGTAGTTATAAATATATCTGTGTAGTTATCTCTTGTTTTTTTCTTTCTTTTCTTTCACTCAATATACTCAGTATACAGTATATCTTTTCACTAATGACTCATTATAAAATGGGCGTCAATAGCCTCAGTCGTCGAAACGCCATTAAATCTGACTGACTTCTTTGTTCGTGTTGTTTGTTTTGTTAATCATTCGTGGTTAGATTCACGATTGTTTGAGAATGGAGAATATATATATTGAAGCATGCATTCCTTGTTCAAGTGGACCCTTGCTCGGGCGCTATTAATTGAGATGCACGTTCTAGTCTCAACTACACATGCAAAACTATTGGAGTTCAACACGTGGAATAATGATTCTTAGGGATCACGAATGACTCCCGGTCCCAATTCTAGAGCCGCTAGCCGGGTTCAACCTTCCTACCTAGATCTCATAATATAAAGAAAACAACTGATCATGTTGGTTAGTTGCTGGAAGGAAGATTNTATATATATATATATATATATATAATTTTTAATATAAGCACACTTGTTGGAAGTTTACTCAATATAATTTTGTTTTTAATTAACCTGTCAAGTTCGATACGGTCATGGAATGAAGAGATCAAAAGATCGCTTTGATTAATCCGTTGTTGCAGCGAAGCATGTTTCAGGAAACTGTATCAAAGTCCATAATTATGATTCTCAAGTAAGCGCCTTTTCTTCTGGTTGAATTCACGTATAAACGGCATCGGGAAACTAATGAGTTCCAACTAGAACGTCGGTTTCTCAATCAGCGTATCCTCCACGGAACACGATCAACCACAACGAATTATCCAGAAGCGTTCTCGTGAAATTCGAGATAATCACTCCTCGTCGTGCCGCGGGGAAGTGTGAGCGATAGTGCTGGGCGACTTCGCCTCAATCATCCATGATTGTCTCCGATAGGAGACCTCGTATTCGTTCTATATATCCCTCTTGTTTGCAACCATTCCTTCGTCTACATTTCCCGTTTTCTTTCTCCGTGTTTATTTGCGGTTATGTCTAAGGGACAAGTCATCAATGTCTTCTTTGTTACCGTTACGTTTTCGTTCTTAGTAACGTCGTTATAGTTTGTAGACAAATGGAAAGAGTCGTTTATTTTGTACTTCGCTTAAATAAAAACCAGCAACAGGTTAGCCACAAGAATCGCTATGTTTATTCTCACGCGGTAGTCTCATTTACATTGTACATAATTATCGTTTCGACACAAGGACAACATAACTTTGCAACACTATGATTCTCGTTAATACCTGTAAAACACTCCAACCAGGTCACTTTTGTGCGATTTTTGGCAGCGTTTACATACACGAATCGTTTCCCTCTGTGTTACTCATCTGCCAGAATTATGAACATCAGTTTCCTAACAACTTTACTGGTCGTTGTTCTAATACAAAATTTTGACCTACTAACTATTGGAATGTAACTCTGTGTCAGCTGTTTACTGTTTACTTCTGGCTTCGTTACAGTTACCAGTTTCCTCCGTGTTACCTTGCCAATTCAACCTGCATCTACTATCCGACGCGGGGGTAAATTTAATGTATGCATTCAATTTTCCTTTTACTTATTTTCCTTAAAAGGCAATCAGAAATCAATTTATTAACTTTACTCTTGCAGGCGTCGTTCATAGACATCACAAAATTGAGTTGGCGTTCCAGTCGCCATTTTCATTCCAGATGTTATCGGCGGTGTTTTACTGGAACATATTTTTACTCTGATTCACGTCACCAAATTCATTTCCAAACGCTGTCCGCGTTACCATTGGTGACGTTTCTGCCGGCACTGTTTTCCTTCTCTACTTGAACTTCTACTCGCTCTCTGGGTTTTGTCCACTCCCTCGCGCTCATCTTGCGTCTCACGTTGCGTCGCATCGCGTAGCCTTCTGCCTGCATTCGCAGAATTGTAGGAGTGGGAGTCAACGCGCTACTGTAAATTAATTATTATGGCACGCTCGCATACATGAAGTTGCTAAGGCTTGGTGCCGCTATTTCTCAACTTTTCTGGGGCCGAGAAAAGCTGTACAAAGTTTGCATAAATTTGTTTGTACGCTGCTTTGCTTTTATCTCAACCTCTCTGTCGGTAAAGGTAATTGACAAATTAAAATATTGTATTTGTCCTCTGAAACTAAAAGAATTTCCTGGTGAAGTTAAATAAATTTTAGAAGGAAAATATTTTTTTTCATAAAAAATGCACGTTTAATAAAATCTTGGTAGTGCGTTTGGCTTGCATTTTCTTTTTCGCACGTCTCCTATTTTGGTTCTATGTAATTATATTCAGGATACACGTTGCATCATTTACCTTTTTGAAATAGGAAATTGGTGAAAAATCCGGAGACATCTTCTTCTCATACACTCTTTATGAGACAAAAGGTAGATATCGGATCCCGGGATCATAGATTCAATGTCTTGTCAACATCAGTTCGACTCACTGGTAGGTACAAACAAAAAACGACACATTCATTTCCAATTCGCTTACTAAAGAGAGCAATTCATTTCCTATCATTAATTCATTTCCTATCCTCAAATCTTTAATATCCTATAAGTCGACAACTTTGAACCTCATCGAAGAAAAAAACAACAACAATATTTGTGTGTGTGACTTACAGAAGTATAACTCATTCAAAAATGAAATAATTTGAAAGACAAGTTTGTCTGCTTCGTGAAAATACCCCAATAATAATAATTAAAGTGTATGAATTACCTCCATATCGTTCGTATGTTTAAACTGAGTGAAGAATTCCCCTGTAGATGAAGTTCTAACGTGGCATTACGGTGTGAGACTCGAAAATTCACTTTTTAACTCCCGGTGTGCTAGAGCACTAGAAAGAGTTAAGTTTGAGAATACCGACTTCCTTTCACACACGTCTCGCGAAGCTTGATACAGACACAAAAGTTCAGAACAGCCAGCCATCCGGTCGGCCGGCCCTTCCTCCTCTTACCTTCCACAGCGTCGTTTCCCCCACCACGCCGTCTCTTTTGTCACACCTTCTGCAGAGGGAGGAGAGGTGGCGGGCGCTATGCCATCGACCAAGCTTTTGGTTTTCAAATATCTCATCTATAACGCTGAAGAGGCGGCTACGGCTTTGCCGCTCCCTCTCTTTCTCACGCCAAGGCGAAGCCACCATCCTCCATGGTGTAACTATTATTAGCACCCTTCAGCAGTTTCATTCATTGCATCTTTCTCTTCAAACACCAAGAGGGAAAAAATAACACTCCTTTCATTTAAAGCACAGCGTTTGCTTGTATTTATTTTAAGACAATTTCATTCATACTTGTTTGGTTTCTTTGAAGTGAAAATGTAGCAGATTTCTAGTAAACTAATTTATTTACAAATTATCTCTTTCTCGATGTTGTTTATTTTTACATATTTTGTGTTGTGTAAATGATGTTAGCTAAACATAAATTGATGTCCTTAATATTCAGAATTTTCTCATATGAATAATTATAATTTAAATACTTTAATTATATATTTTCAATTGATTTTGCTTGATGTTTCATTAAATCTTATTAATTATGCTTAATTCTTAATATTATCCTTATAGCTTAATATTTAAAGTTTTGTCTCTTCTCGCTTTATGTTATAAAGCTGCTCCATCTACTACACATGTTGGCTCCCCTTTGTGCGTAACGGCATTTTCCCTACCTCTACAAAAATGTTAGGGCTCTAATGACCTCGATGTCGGCGAGCCATAAAACCCCAATTTAAAAAAAAACTACACAACTATTCTTAACTGTTTTTATAACCTCCCTCGATTTTCTGAAGGAAATATTGTCCTTAGCTATGAGCGTAGGAAAGATACATAATTTTTCAGTACAGTGTGATGATAGTTTTACAAACTGTTTAAGCAAAGACGAGTAATGATGATCTTAATTGTACATGAGGATATTAGTGGATACTTGCGACGCATGCACATAAGAGAATGAGAGACTTGCATTATGCGGGAACAGAGGAGATGGTGGAACATATGATACGTGAGTACGAGATAACATGCAGAAAGAAGATGGTGTACGAAGGAAACGGTAAGGAGAGGGAATTTACAATGGATAACAGGTCCAACTATATTGACACGAAGGCACATCGTAGTATAGTGGAGGAATATGTCGAAAGATAAACAAGCACGAGACAGTAGTGTAAGGCAACAATAGAGTATGAAAGAATATACAGCATGTGCAGCAACCTTTTCGCGGTAGGACCGTCAGTGCCACGGCGGCGGCCAACTAGTGCAACCTAGACAAGGCAGTGATGTGTTTCACAGAAAAGAATATAATAGCGTGGTAATATATAACAGTAAGGAAACAGGGTAATACGAGACAAACTGAAACTTGTTGAAATAGTTTATTAGCATTCATCTGGCTGAAATATTCAGAACTATCCGATATTCCAGTATTAATTCATTGCATAATCTAATCCAATTCGTTTTTTATAATGCTTATTGTTCTATGTTTCTTTGGCACCGCTGAGAAGATTTTTACCCTTGAAATATGGAGTTATTATTAAAAACAAGTCCTTTGTAGGAAGAGTACTTCTGAAAATGTCCACTCTAAAGAATAAATAAAGAATTAAAAATTCATTTTGTCCAATGGGCAATATTTAAATTAATTATTAAACACCCTATTAATTGTGATATCAAAAAAGAAGACCTATACCTGAAAGAATATTGACTTGAGTTTGAAAGGGAAGCAAGTTCATTGTGGGATGAATCCACAACGTTCGCTAGTTCTAAGTACGCAACCCGTCGAGCACTAGTGTAATGCACTGGTCTGAGTGCTCCTGTTTCGTCGCTACAGGAGCATTTGCATATTATTCGAATATATTTTGTCTTTGATGTGCTATGTACAATAATTTTCTCGCCAAAAGCTTTGATTTTCTAGTGAAAGACATGCTGCTTTTGTGATCAGGACATAGTGAGCATGATTGTTATTATTATCGACAAGTATAGGGCCATATTTGTAATGCGGACTCTTATTCCAACTACCAAGGAACAAGTAACGATCTTGCAGATCGCATAGTATTCCTTTCCTTTTTTTGTGGGAATGTATTTCGTTAGCTTCACCACGAGGACAACTGCTTCTTGTCGATCACCCTCTTCTATCTTTAAACTATATTTAATTAATGTTCTCATATTGTGATCCAATACTTTTTACTGTATTTTTCTCTCTGGAGATTGGTGTGGTTAATAAGATATTTCTGTCATATTTAATAGCATTACTTCAATCTTGTCTTCTGCATTTCCTAAATTTGATTATATTGAACATCCCTGTTTAATCACATAATGTTTTAACTTTACTCTTTAGTTTCTTTTTATCTAGTTTACATTTCTTGGATTTTATTTCCAAATTTAAAATTCCATTAATTTTCGTTTTGTTTTCTTGGTGGAGATGCAGAACCTATTTTTGTTGAATGATAATCTAGTCCATCTCCATCCAGAATAAACAAAAAAAATAGCGGAACTTTTTAATTCCTGTTTAATATTGAGTTGAAAAATATTGCATTGTATTTGTTCGCATTTAAAGCAAGTATCTAGTAGCATTGATAGAACGAGTCCTTCAGGGATGATTTTTATTCAAGTGGAAACTCGAGAATTTATATTGTCGCTGTTAATAATAAATTTATTGTAAAAGAAAACAGTACAAACTGCGTATGACCACGTGGAGGAAAAAAAAAACTAATTTACTCTCCGGAAGCAAGCAAGGGACCATCCCATCAATTCCGATCAAGGGCCCTAAGGCAGAGGCGGATTCAAAAAATTCAGCAAAAATTCTTAGATAAGATAAAAAGTTAGCTGCGAGTTATAATACTAATAGAATGTCAATATGTTTGTAATTTAACTCAAAAAAAAAAAAAAATTTACACGCACAAATTATTATCGAACTATAGATTATTCTGAGTATAGTGTTTAAAAATCAAAAGAATTGAAATAACACTAAATTCACAATTTATTGTTACAATAAACACGCCCCTAGACAAAGCCTAGAGAACCTGTATAAGAAATCCGCCTCTACCCGAAGGAAAACCGAAAAAAACCCGGGCTAGGATGGGGTACATAATTAATGTACACAACCGTGCCAAAGTTGAGTACACTTAATACTAAATTAATATGAATCATAAGACAACAATCATGCAAGAAAATAGTTTTGGAAATTGTTATAAGTTTTTTTTAAAGTACTACATCAATGACATGATAAAGTACAAGACGCATTTAACTTTTATTGAAAATCAATCAATACTTTTGCATTGTAGGATCACTGGTGCAGGAGGAATAACATCCAACAAGCTCTTTTACTATTTAAATCTTGAGACCTCTTACTGGTTGTACCTATGTGCCCTAGTCCTTGGAGTGATATGGAATTGAGAACTTATTCTCCGACGTAGAAGGAAGAAATACGGAAACGGCCAGATTAATGACACTGCCGTGATCTCCGTTACTAGTGCTGAGTACGCAGAAAGTTCACGTAAGATACGGAAAGTACCGGGTTTCATTCCCTGTCCGTCACAATTTTCAACTGTTACAACATTTCAACATGAACACATTTCGATATCTTTATTGTCACTTCTTTTGACATATTTATTTTCCGGAGTGATTCTCTTCTCAAATATGTTTTAAATTATTATATTATTTTACTCGTACTCCCTTCCTTAACTCTCTTATATTTTCCTCTTCAACATCATACATTTCTTTTGTAACACGTATTTGCTTTTCAACGTTGCTCTTATTTTTGTTGTTTCGTCCTGAATCCATGTTCGGAAAACTATTTCATGTGTAAGAAGCGTCGATGCATTCCTTCCCTTGTCACTGAAACATTATGCAGATTTACACTTATTCCCGTTAACTGTTTTGACTGATGGTTCAATTGCTACCACAAAATAGAGGGCTACAAGAGCCATTACTAATCGGTTCGCTCCTTCTTTTCATTAAACGATGCATATTAAGTTTCCCAGATCTTTAAAATTCGAACAAAAAATGTAATGTTTTTTTTTGGGGGGGGGTGGCTTTAGGGCTCGTCAACATCGAAGTCATTAGAGCCCATGCAAGTAGGGAAAAATGCAGTTTCGCACCATAGAGAAGAGCCGTAGTGACTCTTCCCCGTGTGTGGGACTCGCCGAATATCTCGACCATACCCACTAAAAAACCCTCCTGAAATCAACAAATATCCAAATACAAAGATGAAAGAAAAGAAAACAGAACACCAATATATTATATCACAAAAAAGGAAAACAATTTTTTAAATATTATATTTTCGAATTACAGAAACGAACGATAAAAACAAAGAAGACAGTAAAGATGAAAAGGGAATGCAAATTTTAAACCCTCCCGAGAACTTGTGGGAGGAGCCCCGATCTACTCATAAAATTCAATAGTTTATTAACATTAACCGTTTCATTTCCGAGAATTGTTGGTAAATCTGCAGCCAGACCAATTTGTCTCCGTATACTTGAGTATCTTCTGCAATCAGTTAGTAGGTGACGCACTGTCAGAGAACAGCTACACTCCTCACAAACAGGTTCATCATCAAGTAGTAAGAGATACCTATTAGTGAGAGGACAATGTCCTATGCAATGGGGTATGAGTAAATAAATAATATAGATATTTCGTTCCTTCATGAAAAGAAGACACGTAAATAAAGGTTTCTTCGTTAGCATCTAGAAGTATATGGTTATTAGCATCGTAGCATCAAAGACAATGAATTTGAGAGAAAAAAAACTGGCTTTATCCTTAATTCAACTTTTTTCTCTTTGAAAATTAAATTAAATTTTTAATAGTAAACATACCGTACGTATTCGGTGTAAGGGTGTTTTTTTACTAAAAGAATTCTTTTTCAGAATTGCGATTCAATGTGTGTCAGTTTAGAATTCAAAAGTTACAAAGAATTACGGTCGCGTTTCTCTTTTGTTAAACCAATATATTATACCAACTTCACTTATTTCTGTGTCTCGGAGATCTATTGTGATGATGCATTTGGGTTGCTGGTTGTAATTCAAAAGTAAAATAATAGACCTAATTTTCTCCACCACACAGACAGCAAAAATGCGTCTCCCGCTGTACGGTATCGCGTTAACATTGCAACGCAGCTGCTTGTGAACACTAGCACACATTATTTATGTCAGGTAATAAACTGGGAAATTAGAATTTCTCGTTTGTAGTGAACAATCCACCCCGGCAAAAGGGCAGGAAACTATTATAACAAATTGCGCAAGTAATATATTGCAGATAACTGCAGAATTCCCCAAGGCAACTTGTGTCACGATCATCTGAAGTTCAGTTTTGAGCTTCTTTATATCCTGATTCATTCCTGGAAGTCGTTTGTGACGAATGTATTACTGAATCTGAGAGCAAAATGGAACTCGAAACGCATAAACCTTGTTTAATATATTCGTAAAATATATGTCCTAAACAAGAAGATAAAGATATATTCGGTGTATTCTTGGTTTTTGCTCAGGTTCTCTTTCCTTTTGCAGGTTCAAGTTTAATGCAACATCTACTTCCCGTTGACAGTATTAAATGCTTCTTATTGACAATATCTAAAGTAAAGGAAATATTTATATAAGTGTAATGGAAGTGTATTCGCTCCTTGCTTCGTTCAGAATGGAATTGCATGGGTTTTTCTCCACTCAGACAGACAAGGCGATGTTATCAGCTGGGGCTTCCTCCAGCGATTACATCTTAATGCTCCACACAACCATTGCTCCTTATCCATCGCTTCTGAAATACCACTCCCTCTCTCTCTCTGTGTGTTTTTTCATTTCCTTGCTGTCTTTTCCCTGGTTTCTTAACCCGGGTTGTATAACTCATTTCTATATATTTTCCCATTTAGATCCAGTCTTCGATGATGCTTTGTCTCTACTCTTTTTTGAAATTCTCCATGCCTCATTCAAACATATATAACAATTCGATAATACATCGCTAAACGCCCAAAAGGAAGCTATTTTCATTTTCGGTTAGAAAATGTATTTTTATTTCTGTGAAAATGATCAATTTGGACCTATTAGTGTAGATAAAATGAAACCAGTATGAAATACTGAGAGACAGCCATAAGCAATAGCAACCAAACGGTTTATGTTAACTGAAATTTTTTTATTCATCTCCTTGTATTATGAACAGATAAATATCACACACATCGTATATTTATTTGTAAGTGTGTAAAGTATTTGTAAAAATCAGATGTTTCTAACTCCACACTGCTGGCAGAGGTCACATCACAGAGTTACGTGAATTTATTGTATTATTTATTTTCATTTTTAAATTGTATGTGTTTAGAGTGATCATGCTGAAAATTTTTAATAGTTTATTAGAATAAATGTTTCTTTCATTCTTCCTCCCTCCCCCAACAGCTTGTTTGATGTTAGATGTGACGCGTTAAGTAGAGATTCCATTTGTTCGCCTGACTCAATTTTGCGTCACAAGATAGTGTATCATATGAGTTAACGGTAAATGGCCTCTTCTTCCACAATATTTCTATCCAACGAATTTGATCTAAATCGTTTTAGTCGATCCAGTAGAACAAACTACATGCAATCATATTTTCGTCGCGTAATGTATTGATTTTTTTTATGAATCCTTAATAAGGTGCTTATTGTGAGCTTCATGAATTACCAGCAAATTCATGTTTTCCCTTTATTCTCAATTCCTTCTTTTCCTTGTTTCAGTAGTTCTTCTTTGCATTTTTATTTCATACGTTGTCACCAACGCTTATGATGTAGTTAGATAAGTCGCCAGCAACGTTGTATTGACATATAGGATTTTCATTCAAGCTTCTTCGTGTACAATTTGCTGTATTTGTAACGAGAGTTACTACTGAGAATAATTGATTAAATATTTTCTTTTCCGCTTCAGGAGCTGCAGTGGCGGAAGCTCCCGCGCCTGCGGCAGCCGTCGCCATGGCTGCGGGTGGCGGGGCGGCGGCGCCCGACTTGGCGGTGGACGCTCGAGCGACGCCCCCTCCCAAAGAGCGCCGCCACGCGAAGGCTCCGGCAGCGAAGGTTGTGGGGGCGGGGGCGGGGCCACGAGAGAACGCTGCCGCCGCCGAAGACGACAAAGGTTTGGCCGTCGTGGGTGTGCCGGCGCGCGACGCAGGCGGCCCCGGCGGACTCGAAGCGCCCGGCGAAATGGGCCGTCCCGTGGTGCTGCCCGCGAACTTGACGACCGACGAGCAACACCTCGTCAGCGAAGGCTGGCAAAAGAACGCTTTCAACCAATACGTCAGCGATCTCATCTCGGTGAGGAGGAAGTTGCCCGATCCCAGAGATGCGTGGTAAGTAGTGAGATATTGCATTCGGTTTGACCTAGAAAAGTGAGAAACGAGCGGGCTCTAAAGTTACTGATCGGGGTAACCATCCGGTTTTATTATCTTCATAAATTTACATAATGGAATGATATAAGCCAACTTTTTTCATCCACATTACTACATTATAAGTTTTACAAATAATATGACAATGATGATAAATTATCAGGTCAATTGAATAGTTTAATCACAATTTTAACCTTGTTCGATATAATTTTTTGTTGTATTACCCTTTTTTATAAATGTATGTTAATTATCCAGATCCCTGTTCACATTATTACAATCCAAGAATATTTTTAATGAAGGTTTGGGAGTTTTCAAGTATGTCTCTTCAAGAAATATTTCTTGTTAAGCTTATGCTATTTCAAACAACTTTTGACTATTTTTGGTTTAATTCTTTTTTTCTTTCCTTTTTCCCTTAAATTTTGGAAAAATGACTTCTTAAAACGTGTGTGACACGAAATTTTTCGGCATTCCATTTGGCACGTTACTACATTTTCTTTCTATTTCACATTTTAACTGAGGTATTAATGGGAGATGTATTAAATTCCATTGGTTCGCTATAAAACAAAATTACTATACACTTTATGTAAGTACAGTCGCCTGGCAAATGGTCTAAGAAAATATAGGGCAATTCAGAATAATATAAAACATAGAATTATTTGCAAACGAAGTTCTGAACTGATTAATATTGTCGCTCGGTCCTTTTATTTGTATCTTTCATCGCCTTTGTAGATTCCTTCCGCTGTCTTCTAATTTGCCTTCCCTCGATACACAATATAAAAACAACAGATCATATCAAAGGAAAAGTCATTAAGTGCTGCTGAAAGAAACTCAATATTGGAAAAGATTGAGTGGAAAATAAATAGATGATACTCTGTGGGAATTCAACATACGTTGGGTAACCACAATTTCCAATTACGAACGTGGTTACTTGATTGATCGCACGAAAAATTCATTTTTTCACTATAAGCCAACACATAATGCAAGTGTATTTCTAGACATTGTAGTTACCGAATTGTAATAATGTTTAATTAACATTTTAATATTGAATGTCCTCTAATAATGGATGTTGCGCAATTTTTCATTTAGATCTTTCTTCAACTTAGACATGTCAAACACGCTTATAGTTAAAGATTTTAATTAGTTGACCAGTACACACCTTAAATCAAAATTGTAAACATGATCTATTTGCGAGTCATATGAAATGTTTTTGGATTTTTTAAGTTCGCCGTTGTTTTGCTTACAAATAATGAATAAAAAGCACATCTGAAGACGATGTTTCCAAGAATAATATTTTGAGCTCACAAACCGGGTTCATTCTGTCTCTAAAAAGTTTTTCTTAATTCTAAAAAAAAAAAAGTAAACAAACACTGTAACACTTTACTGCCATTTCCTGGCCATTTCAGATGTTAACAAATAAAAGGGACTTGCAGTATTAAAGTCAAAGGTAAAATGAAAAGAGTGCGCCGTCATTCATCGTTCCCTACGTGAAGCGTATTCTATTGATATTTCAATGAAGAAACCGACAATTATATCTATTCAGTGGTCAGTTATTTAATAGAGCGTTCTTTGGAATTGGACGATAAGGCAACTTTTTATCTTTCATCGAATAACGCGTATATGCCTATTTGGGTAAAGGTGCTTTGGAAAATCAATATATTTTATTTTAAAAAATTAATGATAAAGTTTAATTAAATTGTAGTTGATTGCTATCAATGTCATGTAGCGTAGGAAAAGTTATTTAATTGGAAAATTCTGTAAATTTAGGTTGTGTAACTTCTTCCGATAGCCATCAGTCTCAGAAATATGATAAAGACAAATTTGAATCTTTATTTTGAGAAAGTGAATAAATTGGAATAGAACTTGACAACAGCTGTACGTTTTTCACTTATTTATTTAAAATACTACAGTATGTATGAAAAATTATCTTTAGTATGGCTACTGGAGTCTGCAGTTGACTTGTTTGCCGATTATCATTGCATTCAGGATACTATTTCAGTATGTTCGATTACTGTTTTCGTTCAATAACTTTGCGAATTCTTCAGGGCCGATGTCATAAACTCGAGGACCGATGTCATCTGGTCAGAGAATTGGTGACGGATGGGGTTTCAAAGCTGGGACCTCCAGCTCTGACCTGTCTACTCTGGTGCTTATCTCTACAATAACCGTCCAGACTCCCAAAACCCATAAACCACATCCAACTCCGTTGAGTGCTCATATTCCGTGCTTGAAGTTCTTGGACACAGTGTACACGTGTCTACGAATCATGACTCTTCAACTCTTTAACTTCTGAGTCTGAAATGTCCTCCATATACGGCAGTCATAGGGAAACAAACCAATTTACGCTCGTATATCTAGTGAAGGCCATAAACATGTAAGATGTATAATCAAATAGTCATTATTCTGGTTGGACTCATGGAAAGTCCGACATTGGTTATGTATATTGATGATTTTTAGCACAAAAAAGAAATATCGAAATTTTAATAGTCGAAATGAAATCTTTTTTTTTTTTTCGTTGTTAGTATCTTATTACAAAAATCAATATAGCACATTTTTAATAAAAACATACACTCTTTAATTTTTGTGAACAGTTTTCTATTGGCAAAAATCTTTTCTTATACTTCCATACATCAACTGTATAATTGTGCATCGAAGAATAATTGGAATAGTTATGTTTTAGGGAAATTTTACATTTATTATAAACACTGTCTCGAGTAATAAGGAAACATAATGACTCCCTACTATTAAACACCTGAATATCTGTAGAAATGTATATTTCATTAAGTCATAATTAAATTCAGGTAGACATTTCTCTCCCTCGCATGCTTCGTTGTCCGACACTAAATTGAACCATTACAGTTTCCTTTTGTACTCTCGTAACCAATGCATGCGACTCCGTTTGCTTTAACAGAAATATTATTCTAGATGTCGCATAACCATCATACAGTGAACCATTTTAGCAATATTTTTTTAAGAAAATGAACCACATCTATGCATATATGAATATTAAATAATTAATTCTGCGGATAATTCCTTTTCTTTCCGAAAAGTGCATTTGTTTTGGCAATTTATCTTTATTGAAATATTCCTTTGTATCTTGTTCGAAAGAAAGAATTGATGGATTTGTGGAACTAATTAATTGTGCCTGCTCCGAATGTTCCAACGAGCGAAATCTCAAACATAATTTATTCGTCATAATTTCCGTCGTATATCTTTGTTCTATAAAATTATATTTCTGAACTTCGAAAATAATGATAAAATGAAAATAAAATGATGTAATATTTTTCTATAATGTTGTGCATAATCTTATTTTTTTAGTGAGTTCAAAAAATAACCTAAAAGCTCATCGCAAAGTTGTTTCATTGATGGAGACCATGCTCAAAGGAATATTCAGTAATTCGGAGTTGAAACAAATATAGGATTAATAAAATATGATTATAAAATATTAAATAATTTCCACTTATTTTTAACACAATTCATTAACGTTTTCTTAACCCTTCCTCGCGACTCGCCCGATGAAGGCAAGATCTCCGCCCTTTGCAACACGCAACTTTCCACCATCGCGCCAATGGTGGTCGCTGAAGCATGCCCAAAGCTTACGGTGTTCGAGGACAGGTGGCGACTGGTGACTTAACCCTGTTAAAGTGTGAAAAGCTGGTAGAGTTTCCTGTCAAGTGCGAACTCCGTACTGTACTTAAACGTAGCAAAGGAGTCGTATCTTGCAGGGACATCATGGATATACCAACAGAAGAACGTTTTACGCAATGGGAGGCTGACCACGTAGTTGAGGTCAGTCAAATCATGAGGAAGGTTAATGGTGTTCCGCAGAAGACCAGTTCCTTCATCGTGACATTTGATTGCCTAAACTACCCAAAGATCTCAAAGCTGGATGACTTAACCTTCCGGTGCGACCCTTCATTCCAAATCCTCTACGGTGTTTCAAATGCCACAGGTTTGGACATACAACAACATTCTGTAAGGTCCGCTAGAAGAGGGGGAACGAGGCACGCGAAACCGGCGCTTCATGTCCGGGGCCTCTGAAGTGCATTAATTGCACAGGCAATCACCCGGTATGGAGCAGGGAGTGTGTCGCGTTTCTGGAAGAAAAGAAAGTGCAGGAGATAAAGACTACGTAGAAGATCCCGTACGCCGGAGCACGGAAGAAATACAGCGTTTTACACCCTGTATTTTCTGCCAGGTACTCCACCGTAGCGAAGACTCCTGTAATAATGAAGAACGTTTCCGTTCAAGCCGATTTCACTGACGTCTCTACGACAAAGTCGTTTAGATGCCAGTGCAAATTCGGTAAGAAAGATGTTCAAGACGTTCCCGTTAAGCCGAAAACTCAATCAACACCTCCTCCAACTACTTCAAAGAAAAGTAGTGTAAAACCTAACACGGTAACTACCAAGACACAGACAAAGTAAGGTTACAAGGCTAAAACCCTGAAACTTGTTGATTTTTTGAAAACAACATCATCCGAAAAGTCGCAGAGACGTAAGAAGAACGTCTCTGTACTTCCTTCTTCCGAGTCGGATTGTGCATTGTCCGACGGTGATGTACATTTAGGAGCCTGACCCAGGAGGTTCCAAAAAGTAATGGCTTCCATAATTCAGTGGAACCTTATAACTATAGAACTCAAAGTAAAAGTTACAGATATTAGCGCGTCGCAAACCGATCTGTATTTGCCTGCAAGAGACACACCTTTTACCAGAACGTTCTCCCTCTCTGCGGGGATACATCAGCTCCAGATATGACGACACCACGGGAGACGGAGCAAGAGATGAAGTTGCAGTTTGTTAAAAACACTATCCTCTATTCACCTGTCCTCCTACAAACTCAAATCCAGGCTATAGCATTCAAAATTCACAGCGTACGAGTTATGACGGTGTGTTCAATATATTTTTCTCCGACACGAGATTTTTCGGAGAATTTCCCTCAGAAATTTAATTAATCTGCTCCCTCGACCTATCCTCTTCGGAGATTTCAATGCCCACAGTGTACTGTGGGGTTTGTCGAGCGATTGCCCCAGGGGTCGACAGCTGAATTGTCTTTTTGAGCGTGAAGATTTGTTTAATGAACATAGAAGAGATGACCCACTTTGCGTTTGCCACGGGGTCATGAACTGCTATAGACCTGTCCATTTGCTCTCTTGAAGTTGAGTTCTACCTCCCAATGGAAGGTAGAAGATGATCTGTATGGTAGTGACCATCATCCTATCTGGTTGTCCTTGTAGGACCGTGCGACTGTTCCCGAATTCAAGTCTCACAAATGGATTCTCAAAAAGGATAACTAGACACTGTACCGTTCTCTAGCTCTTTTCAGAGATACGGGAAGTGACTAAGAAAGGATCAACCATCTGACCCGGGTGATTCATCACGCCGCTGAAGAATCCATTCCGAGAACACCTTATGTTTCCGCAAAGACCTCATGTTCACTGGTGGAACGATGGATGTCATTCAGCCATTCGGGCTAGGCAAAGAGCAATGCGGAAATTCAAGGGAAGTCCATCTCCGGAAAACCTCGCCGAATATCGGATTGCTAGAGCAAAAGCGCGTGGAACCATCAAAGAATCCAGAGCCACCTTCTGGAAAGAGTTTCTAAGTACCATTAAAAGAACAACATCGTCCACTAAAGTATGGAAGTCAATCCGAAAGATATATGGAAGGTATCCTCGAGTTCCAATATCAGAACTCATGTATCTGGGTTAGGTTCTCACCTACAACAGAGAAATGGCAACAGTGATGGTTTAATACTTTGCTGACCTAACATCTACAGCAAACTGCGATCCTGATTTCGAGAGAAAAAAGGAAATATTAGAGAGAACCTCCTTTGACTTTCGTTCCTCAAACTATGAACCATACAACATTCCCCTCTCAATGAGAGAACTTGAGTCAACTCTAGCGGCAGCCAAAGAGACTTCACCTGGCCCTGATTCCATTCATTATGAAATGCTCTGACAACTGAGTCTCGGATTGAAAGAATACCTTCTGGATATCTTTAATCTTTCATGGTCCGAGGGAGTATTCCCTATTTCCTAAAAGGAAACAACGCTTATCCCTTTATTAAAACCAGGAAAGGACAAAAGAGCTATCAGTAGTTATCAAAGTATCGCCTTGACGAGTTGCGTCGGTAAAAAGAAATAATCATCAACACACGTCTCGTGTGGTATCTTGAAAGTCATAACTTGCTGAGTCAATCTCAGTGTGGTTTCAGGAAGTTTCATGCCACCCTGGACAACTTACTTCTCCTGGACACATCAATTCAAGATGCTTTCGTTCGAAGACATGTCGGAATATTCTTTGATATAGAGAAGGTTTATGATACTACTTGGGCTCATGGCATTTTAAAACAACTCTATACCTGGGGATTTAGAGTACATTTTTCTCCGACGTTACAGTCCTTTTTGGATCAGCGTTCCTTCCGCTACATAATTGAAGGAGACACCTCGGATCTGCTTCAAGAGAATGGTGTTCCCCAGGGCTCAGTCCTGAGTGTGACCTTATTTGCAGTGGCTATACACTGCATAACATCCGCTGTAAAGAATCCTGTCCTACACTTTTTGTCGACGATTTTGCTATCTTTTGTTCATCACAGAGTGTCAGAGGTGCGGAGCGACAAATCCAACTCGTCCTCAATAGATTATACCGCTGATCGAAGACGACTGGCTTTCTTTTTTCTGCTGAAAAAACACGTTCTGTTCTTTCCAGTAGGAGACCAAGCCTTCTGACTGAACGTCTCTTTGCCCTAGGGATAAATGTTATAAAATATTATCCTTCTGTAAAATGTTTAGGTCAAATCTTTGATCAGAGACTGAATTTGATTGAACATATGATAGACCTAAGAACGAGATCATTACAGTTTCTGTATCTATTGAAGTGCAGGGAATGGGGCGCTGATCGCTCCACCTTGCTCCAGTTTTCTCGAGTATTTATAAGATCTCGGGTCGTTTATGGCTGTGATGTATATAGCTCTTCTCGTGGAAGCTATTTAAAGTTGGATAGTGTTCACCATGCAGTATTCCGACTAGTTTCGGGTGCCTACCGTACTAGTCCCATTCCGAATTTGTATTCCGAGAGTGGCGAACCGTCTCTCTACATCCGGCGACAACACCTTATGTTACGACACTTTTGACATCTGCTTACTTTACCCGACAATCTGGTGCACAAAGAAGTATTTCATCCTTCCTTTTCTTCCATCCGTTTCTACAACAACAGACTGAGAGCAACCAATCCTTTTGGATATCGCTCCAAACAAATTTTGGAAACCTTAAATATACGCACACCTAATGTCTTAAATCAAGGTTTCAGGAAGACTCCTCCTTGGGTTTTGGACAAGTCGAAGATTAATTTCGATCATCTGCATCATGACAAGAAGAACACTCCAGCCGCGATGTTGAGGATATACTTCCACCTAATCATCGACGAACACCGGATATAAATTCCTGTGTATACAGACGAGTCGAAACAGACCGATGGTGTCGGCTGTTCCGTGGTGTTCCCACGTAAGACCTTAGACTGACGTCTTGGCGACTTGTGCAGCGTTTACACAGCTGAGTGCTACGCCATGTTAAGAACATTGCAATCAACAAAGGGCTCCCGCGGATCACATTTCCGGATTTGTTCTGATTCTCTAAGTGCCCTTCAAGGAATCCAGACTATGTATCCAGCTGATAGCTGATTCATAACATCCAAGTTGTGGTTTTCTCACTCCAGAGTGATGGAAAGAACAATGTTTTGCTGGATTCTCGGACACGTGGGAATCAGAGGAAATGAGGAAGCAGACGTTTCCGCAAAGGCGGCATGCCTCAAGAATCGCGTGGATTTCTTCACGATTTCAAAAAAAGATCTAAATTCCATCCAAGGCAAGGATTCTGAGTGAATGGAACAATGAGTGGTTGGCTGTTGAAGGGAATAAGCTCCGACTTATCAAATCCTCTGTTAAGTAATGGAGCAGTATCTGTAGGTCAGCCAGGCGCGATGAGGTCTTCCTGACCTGCATGCGCATAGACCTTGTCCTCTCACACATCAGTATCTCTTACTATTTGATGATGAATCCGTTTGTGATTAGTGTAGCTCTACTCTGACAGTCCGTCACCTACTACCTGATTGCAGAAAATACATGAGAATACGGAGACAAATTGTTCTGGCTGTAGATTTACCAACAGTTCTTGGAAATGTAACGTATTATGTTTATAAACTATTGAATGATGAGTAGATTTATAAGTAAATCGGGGCTCCACCCACAAGTTCTCGGGAGGATTTAAATTTGCATTTTTCTTTCCTCTTTCCTGTCTTTTTTTCTTTTTATCCTTCCTTTCCGTAATTTGAAAATTATATTTTTTAGTTTTTTTTCTTTTATGTGTTCGGCAACTGTTTCCTTTTCTTTTCCATCATCTTTGTATTGAGATATTTGTTGAATTTAGGAGGTTTTTTAGTGGGTATGGTCGAGATGTTCGGAGAGTCGCATACACGGGGAAAAGTCTTTACGACTCTCCTCTAGGTTGCGAAACTGCATTTTCCCCACCTGTAAGGGCTCTTATGACCCTGCTGTTGACTGGCCCTAAACCGCACAAAAAGAAAATGACGAAATAATTATTTCAAGATGATAACTTCATGTTATATCTTTTCCTTAAAATTTTGAATTTTTTCGTGATTTTCCTTAAATATGAGTTTCGAATTTCTCTTATAATTATAGTAATAGTGCTTGTGTTATGAACAAGGTAGACGTAGTGTATGAGAAAAAGTGCAGGGTTACATAATAAAACAGCGAGAGTAAATGATGTTTTGCTATGAGTTTTTGTCTTAATTTTATTCTACCTATTATTTGATTTTTTTTAACTGTATAAAGAAATACGTATTACAAAAATTAAGTAATTTGTTTTGTAATTATACGTTTGGGCGTTGATTTTTCGAAGTTTAGATGTAAAACAGTATAATATAGTCTCGCAATAATAAAGAAACTACTTTTCTCGAATTTCAAATTTTACCATTTTGTGAATGATTTCATCTAAGACAATTGTTTTCCTGCGCCAAAAAATTATTTCATTAATTTTATTCTTTTGCCTGTGGCGCGATGTGCCCTCTTGCTCTTGTCACACTTCAGAATCCTTTCGTTTATCATATTCCGGTATAAAATTTTCTATCACTGTCACAATCTCGACAGTGCGCGCTCTGGTAGATTTCCCTATACGCGTAACAGGGAATCTTTACCCCTCACTAAAAGACAGAACTCCCGAGAAGCGTTGGCGCTCTTCCAAACTTCGCAATATTCATCATGCTGCGGCCCTGGGGAGGGTGTCAATGCCAGTTATGGAAACAGCTGCGCGGCCGAAGAAATTGGAAGCGAAATCCGTAAGGGAGATGTTAGGGAGTAGACGGGGGTGAGGGAGTTTCTCAGGAAGTGCCGTCTCCGGAACGGGCAACCGCGCGCAGTTCATTGCAGTTACTCGCCTATCAGCTAAAATATGGTATTGACCTGGAGGGATATCAGGCAACATACGTTAGTGGGTGAGCGTTTAGGCAATTTACTTCTCGTGTCACGCGAGCGGCAAAGGTACTCCGCGACCGTTCGCAGCGCTTCGTGGGTTGTAGGCCGATCACGTCCTGGCTCCGTCTGACACCCGAAGCGCTTCTCCCTCTGCCCCCGCGCCACCATCCCATCCTCAGAGCATCCGATGCTTTCACACAACAAGGGAGGAAGAGCAGATGGTCGATGTTCTCCCGGTGCCTTCGATCCGCACACGACCGCGGACGTGTAGGCGTGACAATTATCAGTTTCTACTTATATGCTACGTTTTGTTTCTCTTGTTTAAGTTGACACCACGAGACAGCACGGAGTTGTAAACAATTAGTGGTAGTAGACAGAATGACCATGTGTTCAAGCTCGAAGGTATCGAGGTCAAAATGCGTATGTTTAATTATTAGTGGGTTTCCGGAGGATCCCATTTATATAATTATATCTTTAAATATAAATATTATTGATCAACAAGTGCTATTTTACTAGAAATCATGAACAATATTTCTTACTAATCCCTTACAGAATCCTTCTTCCACATATATATTAATTCGTAGCTTATTTTATTTATTTTCTTATGCAGTAAAAGTATACGGTAGGATTTATATTAAAAAATCATTAAACTTAATTGAAATATAGAACGTTTTCCCACCTACCATTGCGTTCACAGACATTGGTTACATTTGTCTGTTTAATATATATACACAGTTAAATAAAGAAGTTCTATTGAAGCTTTAAGCGATCCCATTTGTCTCTCTATTGCTCAGTTGTAAGGTAAATTCCTATCAAAACTGAATAATACTGTAGTTTAATGAAGCAATGTATAACAGGTACCTAAGCGGTAATTTTTTATTGAAAACAATATGTTTCGACAACTATGAACAATATACAGCTATCAAAACCTAAATGGTTGTATATTTTCGTAGGTTTGCGGGTCCCTTTAATTTCATCAAACGTTTCATGGAGATCTCTATACTCTCAAATTTATCTAACGAATGAAGAACATACATTTTTTTGTCTGGTAATGTGTAGTGAAATGCGTATGATACTGAAATATAAATATTACCCTTCGCCATTTGTATAAATTATATTTTTTCTTTCATGGTCAGATTAACAGAACATTTGGTCTTATTCTCGTCACTAGAGTAAATTCAATTTGAATTTGTTTTACATTTCCTGGCGACAACCAAAATCCTAAAATCTTGTCATCAAGGGTCCGAGGAACATACCAATCAACATGGATTATATCTTAGGCCTACTCAGCGAACTACAATAATGGCGGAAGCGCATGATTTCTTTTTGCCGTGCGAAACTCTAAATACGTCGTGAAATATTCATCAGAAAACTAGAGGTCGGACGAGTTCTTCCCGTGTGGTACAAACATTCTCGAACTTACAAGCGTCAATTTCGTAACGTAAGGGGTGAGTCGCCAAAACTTCACGCCAAAAGTAGTGGGTTCGCTTCCCAGGAGACACTTTTTAAAAATACGAAAGACGATTTATTAATGGCGAGAATGAGCTCATTCCATCGACTTCCCATCCCTATCATACTGGATAACTATCATTTGGGATTACAGATTTTGGAGGGAAGGGTACAAAAAAGAAATTAAAACTCAAGGAAACAGCTTATTTTATTGAATCTTAAAAATTGTGTCCTAAGGAAATTGACTTGATTAAATATAATTTTTTTTTTTTTAATTTTTGTTTGTGAGGGTATTCCATCCAAATGCCACACATGATAATCATCGTGTTACACGAACTATGTTGACGTCAGCTAATGTATTCATTAGTTAAGATATGGTTGTAAAGCATAGATGAGGTGAAAGAGAAAACAAGGACAAGTAGTTTCTCGATTAATTTTCATAACTAAATAACATGGTTTTACGAAATCAGTACTCAATAAAATTAGTTATGTCAGATCGATACTCTTGAGCATCAAGTAACATAAAACGTAAATTGATTAAGTACAAAGTAATTTGAAGCTTAGCCCTATATCATAATTGAAAATTTAACGTATTTTAGCTTTAGTCCTTGAGGTGACACACTACCTCCCCTACGTGTTCGAGGACTCCGTAATAACATGAGAAAGATGATCGCAGCATCCGTTATCACAACGCTTGGAGTTACGATCCAACTCGAAGGACTGCGTTGACAAGTAGGCGTCCGTGCGTGCGGTGACAGTATTCTAGACGGCAGAGTCGAAAGAGCACGTGCGCTTTATGTGATTTTTTGCAAAGAAGTGCAGATCGACGGGGGCGGTTGGATACATCTGGAGGTTAGAGGCAGCATGTCCGACGACATCGCGTACGACGCAAAGGAAGAGGGACGGAGAAGGAGATCCGACAGTCGAGATCGGAGCAGTTTCAAAAAGGAAAGAGAATTTTAATTTTTGTTTTTAAGGTTTTTTGTTTATTTGAGCTCCAATTTGCTCGATTGTCGTGACATTATCGTTTTTTTTTTCATATTACTATTTTTCATATCGCGAGGCAACATTTTCTTAATTGATGCAGGGTAAAATGTTAGTCACAACACATTTCTCGAAGAAATATTTATATTATATGAATTTTATCCAGTAAATTATTATTATTATTTCTTCCATCGCTAGTAAGTTTGATTTTTTTTTCAAACCTAACAATTTAACTGTTTTTAACTTACTTAAACTTCGGAAACAGTATTTCCAGAAAACATTAACGAATAAATTACCATAGGAGACGCTAATCAAGGAATGTGAATTTTACGATTTTTATGTTGGAGATAATTTGTTCAGACCCCAAAATAATTTATCTCACATTTTCTCAAGAAAGTGTGAAATAAAGAGTGAACCAATGGTTTTCAAAATAGATGGTATTACTTCACTTCACCGTGGGCATTAAACTGGTTTTCTCGAATACTTTTATTATACATATACTTCCAATATTTAATTCAAAATAACAGCAAATTACATTCATGGAAGTATTTCACACATTCCGTTTTGGTCCTACGCAATTTTAACGACCATTTTGGGAGCGAAACCTGCTTTCATTTCCGAAATTCATCTGATTAATTTTATTAAAATAATATGTTTGAACAAATAGATCTATACAACTTATATTATTCTGTAAGAGGTGAAATCTTAGTTGAATTGACATTCAAAGAAGTGAATGATGATGGAACGACCAAACATTCGATTATTTCTTCCAATATATTTTGCCTTTGTTTTCGGAAAACATGTATCGCGCGTACAAACCAGCTAATGAAATAGGATTAAATGTTATTTTACAATGAAACGCTGATAAAAATAGTCCTGGATTATACCGATTCACGCCTCCAACCTCCAACTGAATACATACATAAACAAGCATTATTTTAGCGGAATTATTACCGTCAAAAATCTCCCTGAACTTTCGTAATAGGGTGGTGACAGAGCTCTCGCCCCTATCATCCATCAAGCGTCGGATCAACAGCGACGCGTAAATATGACAAATTGAATATCGTATTGTAGAGCTGCGGCGAGAGAAAAGGACTCACCGTCAACCCAACAGCCTGTGTCTCCCGCAGCGCTGCGAGAGGGCTGAATTGCGAGTGACGTGCGCGGGTTTTGGGCGACGGCAGCGGGGGATGTGACGGAGTCGGAGGCGGGCGACCGTTCGTGACAGGGCCTCATCGAGAGCTTCAAAGCGAAGTGTTTAATGTGAAGCTGCGGTCGCTGCGGGCGGTCGGTCGGATGCCAGCCACGTGATTTCGGTTTCACCTGTGTCTCTGAGTTTGCCGTCCCTCTGGATTTCACTCGCTGCAGGGACGCCGCGCCGTGGCTCACTGTTCGTCTACGCACGCTGCAAAGCGAAACATTGAAATTCATTCTATTTACGTTACGGGTTTCTAAATCAACGGGTCTCCCTGCAGCTTTTAAACAGCTCGCGGTTGCGCCAACGTTTTGGTTACTACTTTTGTGTTTTCCGTCCTGTTTTCACCATTTTTTATAATTATATTTCGCCGTGGATCTATCTCAAGGAAATTGCTTTCCCCAAAACATATCTGTAAACACTTTTGTTAAATTTAACATATAACCAATAATTGTTGAAATCTGTTTTATACCTCAAAAAACTTTTTTTTAACTCGTTAGAGTAGAAAACATAACTAATGAATTGTTTGCAAAATTTGAGACAATATGATTCATTAGAATATACGCATTGTGTACACACAATTCACGTAGAGGAATCCAAATATTACTTGTTAACCCCCCAACAAGTAAGATTATACTAGCACACTGGAATTTTTCGTAACTTTTTATATCTTCTTCTCGAGTAAAAACATAGTTCATATTGCTTCAAAAATTTTCAAGCATTAGTCTATTTTCCACCGAGTTGAGTAAAATGCAAGTGATGATTTGGGTCATCTTGTTAATGTTCGTCGGGTCTAATTACATTTTACTCACGTTCTCTTACGAATTCATTCCAGATTCATTATTTAAATGGGAAAATATATCATTCACTGTTTCAGTTTAAGAAGGGCTGCTATTGACTGCTTGACTAGAAGTCAGATAAATATTTTTAATGATTTTTTCTTTTTTGCGGTAAATTAGCTATCGACGTTGTAGAATTATAACAAAGTGCATTCTCCATGTTCATTGTTTTAGCAAGTGCTGTTCCCACGAAAAATTCGATTTCTGTCGAATCCATTTCATCTTTTGATGATCTCTCTAAAAAACTATGACAATGAAGATTACACTCAATGCAATTGTTGTAAATTATGACTTTTAAATTAATGTCGTAAATATTATACTTTGATAACATAATAATGATAGACGTAAACATCGCTACACCTGTTGTAATAAATTTACATTTTTGCATTTTCTTTATCAAAATGAGTCTACAGCTCATTTTAAGAAGCTCTTCAAAATGCACGAGTTATTCCCGTACAATTAGGGAATGCATAAACCTTATAGCTTTAATGATCCGCTCGTCTCGAATCATAATCGACGATCATTAAGCAGTTTAACGCAAACATGTGAGGAACAAAATTAAGCGCATTGAAATTCCTCGAGCGATGCCGAAAGTGGATCGAGCGTAACGTTAAGTTGGTAGTCCCATGAGGCCTTCTCATCTCCTCTGCTTCCCAGTCAGCGCTTTCCAGCGGCGCACGCAACGTAACGTTCCGCACCCCGCCCCCACTCCGTGACGGGGCGGGAGACGTGCGCGGGTAGCGCGCTGCTCGTGACAGGGACTCATCGAGTGGCTCAAAGCAAAGTGTTTAATGCAGGGTTGCGACGCCCTCCGGGAGTCCCCCTCTTGACCCGTGCGCCCCCTCGCCACGAACGTCTCTTCGCTCCCCCTGGACGCTTCCCGATGGACTAGACAGCACCCCTCCACGCTTCCTCGCTCCTACTCCTTCGCGTTTCGTTTCTCTCTCTCCAGACAACTTTATCCTCTGCGGCTCCCGCCCGCGATACGTTTCGCCAGAAACGGCAATCCGCCACGCGTGTATGTTGCTTAATGTTACCGCATCTCGCGCGAAAGCTGGGGCTATGTAGTCGTTCATTAGCGAGAATCCGCTAAACGGTGCGGGACCTCGTTTCAGGGCTGTATTGCGATCGGCGAACAGCATCCGTGGGTGCGGATCCGGAGTCAGGAAGCTGGTGGCAGAGCGCGGGGGGTGATCGCGTGCACGCACGTATCCCCATTGGCACGATCCCTGGAGGTGGATTGCGCACTTACAGCTAAACTCTACTTGTTGGAGAACGGGCGATATCCGGAGCGTTTATACGGTTACAGATGAACGAGAGCTCATCATCGCCATCATGAGCATTGACAATATGAGGTGTGAAGATTGGTCAGAACGTGATGCAGTACATATCATGAGAACTATATAACTCGTATTGTTCCCAACAAAATAGAGAAAAGATGGTGGACTAGCAGAAGACTTATGTATTAATTACTATTTGTTTCAAAAACTTCATCATCTTTGCTATCTTTAATATCCCTTGCTACGTTTCGAGGCAAATAATAATGAAGATAAATGTTTATGTAATGCTATATAACTAGCCTAAACAATACAAAAGGGAAAAATGGGAACCCGATTTGATATTATTGTACAAATTACAATGGCTTTCTTATGAACCTCATTACTTTAGTTCGATATGATTCCGCGTTAATGAATAGGGATGTTTTCGATGTATCTTTTATATCTCCGAGAGTGATATTTATTTTACGTTTTAAGTGCATGGAGATACTGGTTCTCAGTGATTCATAATACATGGAATAGAGAAAAAATAAGTAAGACCGCTGAATTAACAAGATCGCGTTGCTGAGTTTAAAACTTCAGATCGCTGAAATAAATTTGAAAACACTGATAAAATTGTTCACTGCAATCACAGGGATATAAAAACACAATTCACCCTGAAAAGTTAATTTTACTTATCTTTTTGCTCTTCTTTTGCTCTCGTAATAAACACTTGCCCTTCTTTTTAAATTCAATTTCCTTCCGGTGATTACAAAACTTGGAATGCGAAATCTAAGATCAATTTAAAGAAGTCAGTATCGAATATCGGTGTTCTATCCATGCATAAGGTTCTGGACGAGAACTCTCGATTTCCGCTACGTAAATACCAGGCACTCTCTCACGACGTTGAGGAATAATAAAATCCTACTTCGCTTCAAAAACGATGAATCCGAGGAATTGTAAAGTAACGGAGATGAACTTTGCCCTTGTATTTTATTCCAGTCCATACAGTAAAATATTCGTGTGTATTTTGCGAAGCTCTTACTCTGAGTAAGAAGTTACTAGAAAGGGTTTCCAAGGAACGCCACATGTGGTCTTTGCATTGGAATTCATTTCCCCAACGAAGCGCTTCCTAGTCTAGTGCCCGCCGAAATATACGGAACATCCCGCCGGCCTTGTCTGCCCGGCCTCGAGGCTAACAAAGCGCCTTCGAAATCATAACATCGCGGATTCTCTTTTATTCCGCGTCCCAGCACTCCCTTTTCACTTATAACTTCTTCCTTTAAGGCGCAGTAAAAGTTTAAAAAGCGAGGAGCGCGGCCGCAGTCGCAGACCTCGGGCGGAAGTCCATGGCGAGGGTGAGATGCAGCGCGGCGGCGGAGCATCGTCACCGTCGACGCAGCTGTCTTCTTAGGCGTCGGAGACGAAAGGGCGAGTGCCTGTGAAGAGGATGCGCCTTCCGTAACCTCCTCCTATCGGTTCGAATACTGCATGTCCCGACTCCGGTATCAGTTAGCGGAGGAGGCGGCGGCGCGTTCGTTAGTATTCTATCCGGAGAGTCGCGACGGGACATCTGGCTGAAGAGCTTCCCGCTGGGACGTTCGTTTTATTGGACTCCTCGCGCACGCTCCACATATTCGCAGATTGCGACGGGGGCGAATTCAGTACCTCACCAATGGGTGAGTGGAGGAGAGGAAATGGGCTGTCGTGGCAATGCTATTCTTGTCGAAGAAATACGGTCGCGTTAGGGCCAGATAGGAATTGAAAATGCTTCGGTGAATGACGTGTTGGAATGGAGGATCTGCTTTATCTCGATGTTTCCGCGCCGTGCCGTTTCTTTTGAGGATATTTTGACTACGCGAAGCCGGATTTAACGGGAGAGTGTTTTGGAGACTAGAAATAGTGGAAAGATTTAACTCAAATCACTGTATGCAATTTCCATATCAGTAATTGAAAACAAAGATTTTGTTGATACCCTGTTAAAAACATTTACCAAATACTTTACCATTAGTTCACCAATAAAATCCATTCAAATGTATTACAGAGTTGCAGTTTTTATGTTATATAATAAATATTTCTGAAACAATGAAAAATTATTCTTGAATTGTATTGAGATTTTTTTGCATTAAAATCTTCAGAATATTTATTTATATAAATATCTCCTAAAATAAAATAATACTTTGGGGAAAAGTTTTGAATTATGTACCTGAAATTCCAATAGAGATAAATCTGTACCATTATATTGTATAATAACTTTATTTTTAAATTTTTGTTTTATAATACTATGGTTTATTCATCGAATCTAATAAAACTGTAAGTGAACTGATTCAACTTTAGCTGTCATAACTTTTACGTAGATATTTTCGGGTCAAATATACCAACTCTTATTCTTTTTGTAATTCGCACTACCAGTATGTTTTGAGACTTAATCAACCATTTGTCGAGAGAACTTTCTTACTCGCTTGTTTGCAACATATCTGGCAAGTAACAATTCTTTATTACAGCAGTCATCTCTCCCGTCACGCTGCTTTCAGAAGCAAAATTACTGCGAGTCTTGCGTCAACCAGAACAGCGAATTCTTCTGGAAACCAGAACTTGCTTCCCAAGTGCTACACCGAAGATGCTTTGAGTCCTTTATGAGAGAGCTTTTGTCCAAGGACCTCGCATAGCCCTCGGGAGGAGCTAGTGTCCAAGAAGACGGGTTCCCTTGGGAGCAGCCAATTGGCGAGTGTCTTTAGGAAGATGTCACGCGATCTAAATGACACGTCCCTCGAGGGAAAAAAACTCTCGCAGTGCCCAAGGTTTCCAGAGGAGTAATGCCAAGGATCTGGTGGATCTATGCATGGGCTTTGATCAAATCTTTCATCCATTGGATACTCTAACGATTTGGAACGAAGATTCAATTTGTCTGCGTTCTGAATCCTATCCAATTATAAAATAACAAATTAAATAACTCCTGACAAATCAGGTAGATTAATTATATTAACCAATAAAATTTTAGTTTCCGAGGTTGATTAATTGGAATTACTGAGGGAACGAACATATCCGTTTCAAATCATCGCTCCAAACCCTGAACAAAAGGTCCTGATTCTTGAATTATGTGAGGTAGCTCGGAAAAGTATTATCTCATTTGAATGTTGTGCTTGATCGTTTACATTATATATATATTGATATTATTAGTCTGAATAATATTGAAGAAAGACTGCATAGTCAAGGGGATCCGTCACTGTCTGGTCGAATGACCCCATGTCATTCAGACGATGAGAACGTTTATTAGTAACGGCGTTCATGTCTATAAGAGTAATATCACTAAGTTAACATCAGTTAACATTTTCATTCATTTTTTTATAGATTACGAAGAACCTTCGAAGTCTATTTTACATTTACAGGACATAATTTTTTCTTTGTTACTATTAAAAGGAGTCTGCAGTTTATTCTTTGGTTTTTTGAAATTAATACCTCTGAGTTGCAATCTTATTCGACAATACTCGTATTCCCTCCTTCATTGTTAGTTTTTTAAATAATTCTCATTTGTCCATCATAAAACGGTTGTCTTGAATCAGAAAGATGTACTCCTTAATTAGTCTTTAAAGACAATGAATAAATAAATAATTACCAATCTATTTCTTTTAAGGTCTGTGGGGTCCTTTGTGTAATTAAAATATTATGTGTTATTTTAAATATTTCACCAATCTTTATGATAAAGTAAGGATTTAGTCGTAATATATTTATTCGCTGCCGTTATTTTTGTCGATGTTAAATGAACATTCCACATCATTCTACTTTTTAAACCTTACTCTCGCCGTGATTTCTTCGGAAACAATTTTGAATTTCCATACAAAAATGTGACTTTTTGTTTCATCTACTTCATCAATTACGCGTTGTACTTATCAACAATTGTTTTGACAAAATTTTTGGAACAACTCATTTCTTTTTTGGAACCAAAGAAAAAAACGAAAGTTGCAGTGAAGAAATGGAAGTTCTGAGCAGATACTTAAAATTAATGAAGAAAGAGTTTCCGAGCATTCGGAACACCTTTCCCTAGAGAGTAGTCATTTACATTGATAATGTCTACGCTATCGAAAGTTTCAGAATAAATATATTCCAGCTACTTGACTACAGTTTATTAACTAATTTTATGTGGACTCTCTTCTCTCTCACCGTTTTTGTATATTAATTACAATGAACAAGTGATGCATAGAATATTCTACTTATATGAAAAATTTCTAAATTATTTCGGAGGAATGTTATTATGGTTGGGTAACTCAGTTAAAAATTAAGATTCTCTTTTGTAGTTATTCGACGTATTACATCTGGTGTCATCCACAAACTTCTCATACATCAGTTTTATTTTGTAATGCCCGCTAGGTTTTACTACAGTCACTTCTTTCGGAATGCATTTTATTCTGAATTATCTCTGAACCAAAGTAATTTTCTGTACATCAAAAGTTTTATTCGAAGAAAGTTTCATAGAAATGAAAGAAATTTTCAATTTCAGCTTGAAACTTTTCGCTCTTCTTTTTTTTTTTAAATCATGTGTTGTTTTTTTTGTCAACTTAACTTCAACCAGTTTGGTCTGACTGCAGAACATCTCACTAGTTAACATGTGTTTAGAGAATCCTGGAACTAAGAATTGTGTAAGTAGGAGAAAAAACGTTTTCGTCCAATTTCTTCTCCCCCTGATTATTTTTCTATTTCTGGAAAATACTAGAATTAGCTTGGCGAAGGAGAGAGATATCGACTTTATTATGAAACATTCACCTACTGTATTGATAGTTCTCCTAGTCTTCAAAGAGCGACATCATGTCTGTCTTCTCACGTCGAAAAGAGCACATTCTGCTTGGAGACTCAATTGGAGCATTCAAAGCCGAACGTAAAGACCTTACGACAAAATTTTGGGAAAGACGTCAATGGACCTGACGAAAGTCTTCCGTGGCAAGACTCCTCTCGTCCCAATCACTTCGCTACTTCCGAACGGTCGCGAAGAAGTCTGTTTCAAAAACTTTTCCTTCGAGCGACCGCATCCGCATCTCTCCGCACGCGACTCGGCGCCCTCGCCTCCACCCCCGTAGGTCTTAGGAACCTTCACCCTCTCTTCTGGGGGTCAAAAACGCGCGGTCAGGGCTGAGGGCGAGTGGAGCGCGCTCGCGCACGGCAGTGGCGTGCTTACGAGCGAACCCATGAACGTAACGGTCGTGGCGACACCGTAAATAATTCCGTAGCCTCAAGGGAACCACGCCGCGTCGGGCGGCGCCGCGACCGGGGGAGTTTTGGTCCGCCCGCTGGGACTAAGTACAATATTTAGAGGTCGTCCACGGAGGGACAAAAATCAATACGCGCGTGCGTGCCGCGCCAGTCGGTCGGTCGGTCGGTCGGTCGGCGGGTGGTGGGTCGGTCCCGGGAGGGCGCCTCTAATCGGGCAAGGCCGGCCACTCACAATGCATGCTAAGCGTTGTGTTCGCGGAGAATGAGCAGTCATTAACTAGTCACGCGTCACCACGTTCAGCCATCCCGGTCCTTCACTCGTGTTCCTCTCCCGACTGCGACCGTCTCCTACTGTGGGGTCGTCGAAGCTCGGAGAAAGTTTGATAAACATTTTCGAAATGATGTTTGCTCGCGTGGAACAAGTAATTATGCACGGATTTTATCTGTTGGAAACATAGTTTACTAATTGCCCTAGTGATTGCTGCGGCTACCTTGGCGTCGCGAGTATTGGATCGGCATCTGGCTGTGTGTTTCTGTACTCTATGTGCGTTCCAGACGCGTTCGATGCGCGACCCATTACTAACACGTACCCATTGATGAATTGGACAGAGGAAATTCGACTGCTTGATTATTAATTATATGATCATTTGCTATTAAAAAAACATCCAAAACGGCGTAACAAATTGCCATTACTATAGGATGGCTCAAGAAATAAATTATTTCGCTTCAACATAATGAATAGGCATATAACTCTGTATCGCTCCAGAGAATGGAAATGGCTTTGCGCGTCTAATAGAAGGTTAGTAGAATACAGAAAATTATAAATGAAATCAATATATTTGCCGATATTGAGTTTTCTTAATGCTCCGTATAACCCGAGTTTGTATCTCGAGTAACATTACATTTTCCCATCTCGTATTCATATCTTTTTAGCCGGGATACCCACTGAATTTCCTGTTTGCGATATACAAAATTTATCCCCCAATTCGTTTCTTAACTACGGTTTTAACTCTACCAAGAATTAATCATTTTACAAAATAATATTCAAGAACTGCGAAACAGTCATGTTCTGTATCACTCAACTACAAGCTGAGGTAAGTTGTAATTCAATAATAACGGGACTTCGCCGCATATGGAGGGAACTACTTGGCTGCATCATCTGCATATGAGTCAGCTCAGTCGTGAACAAAAGAGTTAGCTGAGTCGTAATTTTCATAAGTAGGATAACGATGTCATAATCATTTCCGTCGTTGAGCCTTGGAAGCTTTCATTTGCTTTGCAAAATATGTTCGTGGAGTCTCACTGCACGATGTAGGTGCTCTGGAAAATGTGTTTCGATATTTATGTATTTGGCTTCAGTACAGAAACGTTAATATTGCCCTTTTAGAACAACGCTGTTTCTTATTAGAGCAAAGGAATTATACGTTTGTCTTTGGAGAAGTTGAATGTATTTCTGTAATTAAAGCAACAGTGCGAGAGTCATAGAATTTATCGGGACGTTATGTTTTCGCGTTTTTCAATAAAGTTGTTTTAATAAGCGGGATTCAATACGACCTTCTTGTCATTCCAGTAAAATTTGGAAAACAGAGTTTGTATTCTTTTGTTAAAAGGCGCAAAGCGATATACATCAGACATGATCCAGCACTATTGAAATATTTTAGATTTTTCATATCATATCTTCCGCAAATCGAAGATCCCAACTGATTTGTGTGTCTTTTTTAATAATTTCGTTCTTTTATGTAATTTATTATTTTTACTTAGCGATAAAGATAATGTGGTAACATGTGTGAGGTAACATTAAATATACGTGAGAACCAATATTTCTGCTTCCCTACTCCTTCGCCCTTAGTAACGAGGTTTGATTGAAGAAAAATGAAAAACTCATGGATTCAACCCCACCATAAATCATACAATAGAGAAATAAAAATAATCACGAAATAATAATAATAATAATATATTTTTACCTTTGTATGCGCGTGGCTAGAGTACGTGTGTAAACAGAAGACTGCCTCCCTTGCCCTCTCTCGCTGAGTGCTCAATTGGTGAAATACACAAAGACCTCCTTAGCAGCGCTATATGTGCCTCTGACTACTGCGAACTAGGAAGTATTGGTAACAACCAAATATATACAAACCCTGTTCGCCGTCACGGGTTGTGTGAATCATGCAATTCTCAATTATGGTAAGAATCTGCAAAATTGTATGAAAATTCTTGAAAAAAATAATTTCGTTTAAATGACACTACAGCATAGAATTAAGAACGGAAATAAGCCGCGAAGATTCATTTTGTCATCGTATGTGATTGTTAACATTATTTAAAACGAACTTTGTTTTGACGCAATATATTTGACCTCTTTTTAAATATTTTGTCGATATTTTAAATTATACAGAAAGTTGACACGAACATTTTATACGTGGTAGAAAGTTAACGATGTTATAAAGCATTTACATGCTAAAGATTACTGCAAAAGTATTTTTCCATTTGATTGTTTAAGAAGCGGAATAACTGTTTACAAATTCATTTTTTCTTATCATTTCTTACTGAACTCGTACACATTACAATAAGTGAATGGTATTGAAGTGTCGTGTTCCAGAGGACACGAGCGCCTTTGAAGCTTTCATGCCCCATTGTGTGTCCAGGTGCAAGGAGCCAGGCCGATACCGTGAGTCCTTGCCGGCCACCGCTGTCATCATCTGCTTCCACAACGAGGCGTGGTCAGTGCTGCTCCGCACCGTGCACTCAGTGCTCGACCGGTCGCCGCCGCATCTTCTGAAGGAGGTCATCCTGGTCGACGACTTCTCCGACATGCGTGAGTGCACACATCCGTAGCTTTTCTCTGAGAGACAGCCAGTTCGACAGCAATTGCGGATTAGTGAAGAACAATGTCGGGTTAACTCTTCTTTCTCTAAAACATTGCGCGATTCAACGAAATACCGTAAAATTAACGACATGAAAAACAATTATACCTCAACTTTCTCTTGTAAGGGATCAAACGACTCTTTCGTGGCCTTTTTGATCATCTTCCTCTTACGGTTAGTACAACTAAACCTGGACCCTGAGTCTCGTTTTTTCGATGGACCCTGGATCACAGAATTCAAAAGAATATCTGCTGCTTTCCTATATTTCAATGATGTCCCAAATAACCCTTAATGAATTTATGTCTTTTTTAAAGTCACTCGAATTCATTTTCCATGCAGATGTTTCTTTTAAAGAAAAGAATGTAGAACGATGCAAATCCTTTTAGAGGATGTAAAACAATGCAAATCCTTCTGGTGAGATTCAGATTAGCAACACCCAACATTCAAGTCTTTGAAATTTAGAATATGTGGTCTGTGTTAAATAATTGAGCGATGGTCATAAATTGGACGACATATGTTCCCTAGGATAAGCAAAATTTGCTCAATCCAAACATAACTCCGCACAGAAACTGTTACAGCTGCTAATGAATATAACCTAACGCACAAGGCGAGTGTGAATGTAGAAAATAATTAAATAACTCTGTAATTGTTTTGCATTTCATTTCAGGATTGTTATTGTAAATCCTGTGAAATAGAAGTTATAAAAATATCTTTCCGTATGTAACACAACATATGCAGTGTTGGATTCCTTCTTCTTTCGATAACTGCTGGTTCTTTTATTCGTTGTCACCACACGTATCCTTTCCTTTCCTGTTATTCTTCATCTGGGTCAGCGACAGAGTACACTAATATTACATGTAACCCCAAATCAATCAACCGACAGATTTGAATCATTTGACCTGGATTTCTATGGCACAGGCCATTCCCGGCATTCGTCTCTTGCCATCGTTGAGACCGCTTTTGATTTAAATGTTACTCTGTCCTCAACAAAAGGATAGAGTTGGGAATACGCCTCAAGCTCTGTAAAGATATGTCCTTTGAAGGTTTGGAAGGACGTTCCAAAGGAAATGAAACTCATCAGTTGGAATATTCATCTACTAGATCCCCCTCTAGTATAATTAAAACGTTAGTTTATGAACCGTATAAATACGGAGTTTTTCTGTTATCCCTGTATATATACTCCACTTTAAGTTGAAATAACAGTCCCTATTTCTGACACACTTTAACAATAATGATATAAAACTAAAATTAATGATTAAACTGTGCATATAATTTTAGATAAGACGGTCACTCAGCTTTCTTATTCACTTGTTAATTATTACGAACTGTGATCGTGCGTTGGAAATACATTTTGCACGTAGCAATTTAAAATTCAGTTAAAAAGTTAAATACGCCGAAATTCTGTGTACATTGCGCCAGAATCAATTTTGGAATAGCTGATCAAAATTGCATTATTTATTACTTTGAAGCTTCTGTTTACCCTCGCTGGAATTGCTGTTTCGAAAACAAGGGGTGAGAATTATTGCACCACAATGAAGCAAATATTACTTATCAAAAAGAGAGTATTTGCAATACTAATTACAAAGCTAGTGTCAGAGTTGAATTACATCAATATTTTGGTTTATAACTGGTATCATGTGCAATATATCTTATATTTTAGACGTGGAAATGGAAGCTACCCTCCTCCCCACCTGTTGCCCCAAGTCTAAAACAACAGTAAACAATTTATTATGAAAATATATGAAACTTAATGAAAATAAGAGGATGACTTACAAATTTTGATAGTTATCTTGCATGAATACTGTTTTTTTACTAGATAGTTCAAACCGAAATTCCCGTCATCGTCTATACGGTCTCTAAACGATTTAGTCAATCACTTTTTGATGAATTTTATTCCTGTTTTCGCCAATGTATTGTGTATTTCCCGTGAAAAGATTAGGCTTATATGTGGTTAATATTATTTGTAAATTAAACGACAATGGATGTCGATGAGGTTGAAGAAAAATCATCGAAGGTGTCTCTGCAGGCGCTGCGTAGACAATAGAAATGTGTGAAAACAATGTAAGGCATACTGTACGCCTCAAATAGTTCTTACAAAAATCTTCGACTGTATATCCCTATCTCCAACCAAAATATTAAAGTAAAGATATAAAAAAATAAATGTTAAAATATTTTCACAAAAGATTGTTATTGAGGAAGAAAAATTAAAATCCTTGTCACTCTAATGAGTTCCTTGTTTTATGAATTGAACGAAGATAAAAACTGTCATTAAATTGTAAAATTTGGATGAATAGTTTAAATTTTACAATGGTATTTCTGAACTCGCACCCGCGTCGCCGCTGCGACGAGTGTATAAAGAAATATTAAAGAAACATACAAACTCGCTTAAAAATAAAATAGTTATGTTATTTTTGTTTACATTCAACCCTGAGGAGAAGTTAAATGGTAACATAAAAATTCCCGTGCCAAGCAGGGGTGAGTCGCTTGTAAAGTTTCAGACGATTAGGCCATTAAATGAACTGTAAATTACTTTATTCCCCTCTTCCCAAACCATTTCTGCGTATTGTACTATCTCTTGAAAATGTTGCAGGACTTTAGTTGTGTCGAGCGATTCATCTAGTTCCTGCTCATTGCATTAAATATATCCACAATCCCTTTAAGATATTAGATGAACCCGAATGTATGAGGAAGTAGAAAGGGATCCTGACATCACATGTGTTCACTGGGCAAGACTGTTCGGTAATGGGAATAAAATATATTTATTTAATCGTATCAAAGTTTACTCGAAGATACGTATTTAAAAATACTAAAGAACAAATCACTTTCCATTTGCTTCTCTTTTGAAATCAAAGGTTATACAGATGAATGAAAGAAACGATGGTATAGACCGAATGAGAACCAGTCAACCTGAAATTGTATTATTGAAGCCTTTCGATTCGAATTTTCTGTCGCGTTTCTCGTATTGAACTCAGCCGCCGAAAGCCTGCACTTCTGTGTGAGGACAAAGCATGTCACTTCGTAATTGCTGAGACAAAGGAGTTATGATGAAACTTCTGACTTGATGTAGCAGTAGCATGCTGCATGCAAGTCCCTAGTAACATTTCCTATATGAATAATATGAAGCTGAAGGACCTTCCTGATAGCAATTATCTGAAAAATATCCAACAAGGAAATTTGGGTCCGGAGGATCAATGTTTTGTTTATTTCTTGCTCAGTTTCATGAAGAATGATCATTAAAATTTTGAAGAAGTATAAATAGATAATTATTTGTTCCTCACATGGTCTAATCAATTGAAAATAATATTTTATCTCAGAAAAATCTTTCGTACTTGAAGCAGTATTAACAAACTCTTTTAGTAATCAAGGCGCTTTCAAACGTATTCTGGGGTGTGGTGTTTTGTTGTATTGTAAACGAAACGTATCTTGAATTATGCCCGACGTATTTAGAAGTATGGTTCGACAAGCTTCTTATATAATCTAGAGCTTACGACCTTTAGCTGCTTATGAAAATTCTTTCTTTATTTGTTTATTTGGTCAATTACCCAAAAAATGTGATATTGCATAGAACGTTGAGTTGTATTAAATTTGGAGAAGTTTACGGTATGTTTAGTATGTCTTGGAATCCTTATTGCTTTTATACAGTCCGCATTATTCCCATTTCTTACTATAGATTACAAAAATAGTTTCTGAATTCAAATAATACTGAAACCAAATATTTCTTTACAGATGTATTGGTCTGGTATTCAAGCCTCGTATTTAAATAAGTACAAGACCAAAAAATTAGGATATTTTTAAGTGTTGTTCTAAGTGACGCTTAAAAGATAAAAATATTTGACATACACTACGTTATAATTCTTCGCCTTCAATTCAGTTAACTCTACACGAAATGTATTTGTTTCATTAATAGATTATCAGTTAGCTCCTCCGCAGACTTGTAATAAAATATTAATAGATTGGAGTGCTCTTTCTCTGCTAAAAGCCAGCGCTGGAATCTTCCTATAATTTCCGCCATCTTCTCTGTCGCTCCAGTGCTCTCAGGTGGGCGAGCAGAAGAAGGAGAAATCGACAGAGATAAATGTAATCTCTTGAATTGTTTTTGACAGTTCCATAGATGTTTTATGGCGCGGAGAGCGAGAACAGGAAATGGGTTTCCATTTTGCCTCATCACGTTCATTCGACCAGAGAAAAAAATGACGTTAGTACTCTGTCCTGTTCTATTGGGAATCTAATCTATAATCCGTGGAATCGTGTCAGTAGAAGGAAGGAAGATTGATGACGGATGACAAACAGTAATAACTGCGATAACAATCGCAATTTTTAGCTTCAGGCGCGGCGAACAATCTGTCTGTCCATCGCGACATCCTCCTCTTCATAAATGTATTTTGTTCTCGACCTCCCAACCGCACGTCTCCGCATTTTCTCCCATATCTAGACCCTAGCTACGAATCCCCGATGCTTGGACTCCTTCATTTTGGAAATGTAAGGGAACTTACGGGAGTGCCCACAAATTTCTCATGTGCAGACACCCGCCCCCATAACAACAAAAAATGAGCTGACGACAAAACGGACGAGGACTGTTCAAAGCAGTGAGCAGTGTGTGAAGTGTATGTCGCCTTTCGCAATGCATTGAAGTTTCTTCGTCCTTTCGTCCGTTACTTAGAAAAAAAATGTCTTCGTGGATCGCCTTGTAGTCGCAAAACGAACATCGTTTCGGAATTAATGCTTCTTCGGAGCTTCCCGCGGCTATAACCATTCCGCCGTTACGACTGAGGGCTTTCCCGGCAAATGGAGAGAATGGTTTCGCCACTGGCTCTTCGCCTACGTCGTTCTGTCCCGTCTCGCACCCTTTCCCTCTGCATACCCCTCTCCTTCATCACTTCCTTGTACCCTCCTCCGCGTCTGTCCTTCGCGACTCTCTAAACCTCGGCGACTGTAACCGAGAGCGGTAATTATGATCGAAAAGCAGATGCAACTCATTGGAAAGCAGTAGTGCTTTAGCAACATAGTGGATGGGCTTCGCCGAAGCGTTTGTCGACTTTTCAGCATTCTACAGAGGCGTGCAAAGTACTTTTGAAACAAGAAGAAATACGCTGAAGGTTATTAGTTTTCTCCTCTTATTGTTCCCTCCTTTTCGGCGGGGGTTTCACTGTCCTGCTTCGTGCGGTTAGTTCGGATGCCCTCTTATTTCTTCATAACTCATCATCTTAAGTAGATACCGATTTCTCAACGTTTTTCACTGAGGAAATTATCGCGAGATAACGGGATTTATCTGTCCCATTTCGTGATTGATGTTATTTAGGAGATAATGAGGGTTTCGCTCATCCGTCAGGGGAAGGTTCTTTCTTTTCGTGTTCACTGAATGCTTTCTAACATTATTACTGCAAACGATGTTGCATTGCCTCATCCCAAAAAAATTGATGGACACTTAACTGAATTTCATTACATCCAATCTAACTTCGGTCGCATGACGCAAAAACACACAAAATTAATATCTTCGATTAAATGATACTGCCTTCACGGAAATGCAATAACGTAACTACAAAATTTTGTCAAAACTGTTTAGTACGTTGTTGATATCGAAAATAGCATTAATTTTTTTTTCTCTTCATCACAAAAGTATTTTTGTAGTTACATTAATGTCCTTCCTGGACGGCGAAGTAGTCGTTCATAGTAGTTAGAGAAAATTCTAATTAAAAATGCAAGTAATTTGGTAGTAATACTTTATTTTATTATGTAAAATATCATTATACAAAGAGGAGATTTATAAAATTCTCTTTATATTCTGTTTTCATTCAACATTATTTGTGATATTTTTTTTGGACAATCATGTTTCATTCTGAACTATTGAGAAGTCAGGGATGTCATTCGTGTTAATAAGAAAACCATTATTTTTCGTCCTTCAATTGTGGAGTGGTGGACTTTTTTTCTCAATTTTTTAGGATGCAGGTATTGAAATTACGCTTAGCTTCGGATCATTAATTTTGTTGTTATTGAACAGGCAACACAATGGAAATGTTATTGAAGAGACATTGTGATTTTGCTTTTCAATACCCGGAAAATTAATTTGTATGTATTCGAATGAATGTTTTCAAGAAATTGTTTTCTATCACTTTGGATTGCATTTTTTAGATAACCTTTAAGCTATCGGGTACAGCTCCAACAACTTTTATATAAGATAACAAAAACATCGAATAAAATCAATTCTATGTTAGACATTGCATAAAGTGGTTGTTACTAGTTTTCCTTTGTTGTGTATCTAGTACTCTATAGAAGATGTAACGTAAATATTTGCTTTTTTTGCAAACCACAAAACGAAGGGGTATGCAACTGCTTATTTGTCAATGATTGTAAAATGTTTTATTTCGCGATATTTACAAGTGCGCTGTTATGAAGAAAAAACTATGTAAATTTAAATGAACGGAACCAAAATATATCACATGTATTTTGTTCTTGTCATATTGCTGAAAGTGGGAAACTTGTCTGAGAAAGTACGTGCTCGTTTTGCACCAGTGGTTGTATTCTATGTACAATTGGTGTTTATTTTAAGATTATAATCACACCTGACTATATGTTATTCTCAAGAACATGGCCCAACGCCTTAATCTACCTTTGCTTTTGCTCAAAATAATAGATGGAAAGAAGTGGAAATGTATTGGCTCCAGTGAGGAGATAAATACTTATGAAACCGAAGGCAGCAACAGGTGTACCCAATGATCTTCTGTTATGTGGACAAATAACACCATTAGGAGCGTACCTGTGAAAGTAAAAAGTCATTATTTTATCCACATTTTAGATTTTAGATTCATTCTAAATTTTAACTTAGACGAGACATTCCAAAAACTAGATTAATGTGCATCTCTTATGAAAACAAGATAATAGTGACTAGGATGTTAAATCACTCTTACTTTCTCAATCCAGGAATACAATTCTGAAGAGGGAATAATAATAATTAGAACTATCATTATAATAAAACGTCAATCACGTGGTCATACGCCTTCTTTTTTGACAATAAATTTATTTATTTACTTTATTTTATGGCGCTATTTTAGGATGTTTAGCACTATAGTTTGTTGTGAAAGATTTTTAGTTTAAAAATCAAAGAAGTAATAAGCAAATGATACTCTAATATCGTGTGCTGGAACCTGCTTGTTGTTATATTGAAGTTCTGAGTCAACCTGATCAGATCAGTACTTTTTGCGCCAAACCCTCCTTCACTCCTAAAAAAACTTGAATCTATCAATCATCATGCTTTGTTTTTTATATAAAACATAATTTTTTGTTGTAAATTTAGACATTCGCAAAGAAGCTGTAAATTTTCCCCTCACATTTGAAAAGTGTTAAATGCACTATTCTTGTTTATATTTCATAAGTGTGTTTGGTTGTGTGATTAATTGTGAAATAAATGCTTACAAATACGATAAAATTTTTCTAGTTAACATTGATTTTCTTATACAGAAAATTCATTTTCGATTGTGTGGCAATATTTCTGCTTTTAAATGATAATGTTTAGATTAATGCGTGTTCTGATTAATAAAATTGACGTTAACCAGACAAATATCGTATTACTATAATACGTGTTATTATTTTCGTTTCTGTTTTTCTGGAGTTTCTATTTAGAAATATGAAATTATCATGCTTACCATAACTCCACGTCGAGTTATGTACTTAGTTCTTTTATCAAGTTGACGACTGAGTGAACAGTTTCCACCCACATGTAAGAAATAATATTTCACAGTTACGTACAACTTTGTATATTTTGTTTATTTCTAACTCGATTCTAAATGCGTAGATTTAATTATATAGCAAACAGTATAGTTTTATTAGTGTAGGCATCCCCATTGTGTTTCTAGGTAGCATGCAGTGTATTCAGAAATCCGCGAAAAACCACGCAACCACATTCACTACTTAACATTTTTCAAGTTTATATGGAGAATATATCGATATCACGCTCTGTTATGGAGCATTAACTATTTATTACAGTTGTTACAATCATTTTATTGCACTTTTATGATACTACGAATACATGTTGAGTGAATGTCAGATTGGCGAAAGGAACCTTACGTATCGCATATCAAATGCTATGCATATTACAGGGTCAATTCCAATAATAATTATTCTACCGTGGTGGTGGGGGGAGGGGGGGCTATTATAGTGTTTGATAATTTTTCCCCCATTTTTCTATCCGTATCACTGAATCATGCTGCGTATCTGTTCATTTAATATTATTTATTGAGATGTTTTTGTGATTGAACCAACTGTATGAAGGTTTGATGTTGCTTTTTTTTTCGGTAACACTGCATCGTTCTTTCGAGTCAGTGCCTCTTTGGTGCAAAATCACTGGTGGTAGATTTCGTGAAATTTCTTCTAAAATATTAAAATCGACGTTTACTTCATCGACTCAAGCTCATCTTACACAATGACAGGTTCCGTAACGCACACGCGCGATGCTAACTGGCGCGTTTTACGTCGTGCTGCTCCACCTCTCCATGGCTTCCCGCATCGCCCCACGCCCCTCCTTTTCCTCACACCCGCCGTTCTCTTCGCTACGGTTCCCTCTGCAATCGCTTTAATTTTACGTCGTCGCCTGCGCCGCCACCCGTGCAGAAGCTGCGGTAAAACTTTCACGTTCCTCGCGTGTCTTCTGCTGCGAAGTTAGGTTTTGACGTAAGGCGCTGGAGGCAGCGGAGGTGGGAATAGCGGAGACGTGAATTTGCCGACGCGTTGCACGCTCGCTCAACCCTGCTGCGTTATCTACTCCCTTCTATAAGGAACGTGTTTGGCGATAACGACGCAGCATCTCTGTCGCCACTCTTGAGATTCTCCTATTGGAGGCTGTCTTCGTTTAGAGGACACTTTTTTTTCGTTTTTATTTGCTTTTTATGTCTTCAATTATATACCCATCTTCAGAGAAAAAAATACAAATTTCATTTTTCAAAACATAGCTGTACAATCAGATGAAACAAATTTCTTATAGAAAAAAAAGAGACTTTTAACAAGCGTTAAAAATATTATTCCTTCATTATTTCATGACAGTTTGAAGAATTAAGCTAAACCTTATGCGAAAAACGTATATTTCAAAACAGTTTAGACGAGCGCACATTTCATTCGTCTCTGGGTCAGTCTATGAAAAACTGTTTAAAATCAGTTTAACCAAATTCTTTATAGGTTAACAACAAGTTTGGAATAAAAATGTTTATGTGTATGGGTAACTGCCTTTTTCACCTACTGTACTATCTAGATGCTCATGTTAATTCTGCAAGAACGATGATCTGTGGCATCGATTCCGCAGCTATTATGTGAGCACTGTCTGAAATAAAAGAAGTTTATGGCGAACGACCGCTACAATTTATCCAGGCAGAGGGAATTTATGGCAGTTTTTATGAAGAACAATCACGAATTACTGTGTGAGATTAGAGCTTCTACGATTTCTGTTTTTTTTTTCTTTCTGCTACACATGATATTCCCAAAAGAAAAAAAAAACTATAATTGCGCGGATATACGTCTCGAAATCAAATTGAAAAGGTATGGCGTTCGATTTCAGAGGGGCTATTTGTTGGAATTTCATGGGTTCTGGATCACACCATCGTTTCAAATGTTGGGATGTTGCCAGCAGAAGTCTACCGCACCGCATTACCTTCTCGACGTCTTCACAATTCTTTAGAAGTTTGTACTTTTCCAACGCAGTTCTCTTATTCTCCTTTTCCTTTCAAGGCACAGAGACTAAAGCTCATCACCCATCCCACCCACCCATTTGATTCTGAGAATAAGGATACGATTTGGCCTGGAGAATAAAGAAGGAAACTTCGGAGATTCTTAACACTTTCTTAGAACACAAGAACTGAAAAAGGAAACTATAGTTTCAAACAGTTGCAAAATAAAACATCAAATTATGAAAATTATTATTTTCTTCCAGAAAAGTTTTTGTGTTTTTCATTGAAAACAGTAAATGTGCAGTCTACACTGAATAAAAGAGGTTGCCGATGGAGAGATTTTTTTTATTAAGATAGTATATGTTTGGTTCGAAAAACTGGAAGGCATCACGACGTTTACTTCATCGACGTCGTGATGGTTTACACACGACGAAGGAGGAGAAGCAGCTATAGTACTAATTGATTAATTCGCGGCAAAGTACGCAATATCTATTTTATTTATGACTTCCCTGTAGTAGTTACATAATTTAGATCCTGTTGTAAGATATGTAAAATGTTGATCGAACTAAAAAGAATAGTAAAATAAAAGTGATTAGGAAATCTTTTAGTATGAGGTATCAAATTTGTTTCATTTTTTGTATTCCTGCCGTTCCAGAGTTTTTTTTCTTAATATGTTGTTAATACAATGTGCATTACTGGGCATTTACTAAAATTTGTTTTAGTCTCCTCTTTGGCTTCATTTGGGGAACAAAATTATGTGAATATGTTTTTCTAATTCGTATATTTTGATCTTTGTTATCCCCCCTCCCATTCTCGAAATGCGCGGATCTATCAAATTGTATGATTGAAGTCACGTACAAATTTTTAATTCGTTTTATCTGCCTTCGCTAGCAGTTTGACGGAAGTCGAAGGCGAAGTACTTACCGAGTGCAAGAGCGTGAAATCATCAGTGAGACAGGGTTGCGAAACATTCGGATGATTAAATACGCCTTGAGCTTTGCAATTGGTTGCGAAAAGCTCACCGTTCGTTCCCATCGCGCCTGTCCCATCCTCGAAGCGACCGACCAACCGGCCTCGTCCTCGACCGAGAAACCCTTTGCGTGCGCTCCCGAAGTGGCGATTCCAATCAATGTCGTTCCTACTTGGGAAAAGAAGATGCAACGTTGGCCCGAATGTAAGTTCCTTACGACATGTGTGAAACAGCCAGATCCTAAACCATTCATCAAAGCTTCTGTTTCCTTCGTATATCTTTGTGCAGAAAAAATTACATTAGCAATGATTCTGACGATTGACTCGTTCAAAATGAATGATTTTTTTTTCTTTTCATATCTTTATTTTATCTTTTTTGTTTTGTTTTCAATAAAATCTTATTTAATTGAAACTTTTATATGTGTAATCAGAACCTATACGATTCAGTTAATAATGAAAGCTTTCAAATTACTTTTTGGAAAGGAATACATTCACAAATGGAACACACTTCAAAATGGAATATCAATTGTTGGACCAAACTCTCTCTTCAGTGGGATAAGGGAGAACAGGCACGACTCTCATTGCAACACTTAGTTTTGGAATCTACGTGCATAGATCACGGATTCAAAATTATATTCAAGGAACAAAAATAATTGTAGGCCTTGTTGTTTGTAGCCTTGAGGAAGAAAATATAAATTTTCTGAATGTTGGCAGTATGAAATATTCTTCGATCCAGTCTCAATAACTAATATATAATGGAAATAACACATTGGTAGCACAACAGAACAATTGAAGAGTGAAAAACTTTACCTGCAACGCTTCCCTAATTCAGTCCATTAGTTTTGCAGCATTGAACCCTTCCCTAAATCAGTCAAATAGTTCTGCCGTATGGTAAAGTAGGAGACAAGGAGGGAGATAAAGTAACAAAGAGGAAATTTTTAAACTAATTTCAACAACAGTGTTGCGAAGTGTAGCAAAAATTATTTACGGCTCGATTAAATTTTTTCACGCAATTTAATTTATTCTATTTATTCTGGTTTTGTCTTTTTGTCTCGTTAACTATTATATGTAAGCATGTCTTTTTCTTTTGCTCATTTATTTGATAGATATGAATGGAACCATTTCACATATTTAGTTGTATTCGTAGGAAAGGATTTAATAAGTTGGGCATAGGTTTCTTGCAAATATAAAAATATATTATACATGTCTTTCTGGCCTAACTACATGNGGTTTCTTGCAAATATAAAAATATATTATACATGTCTTTCTGGCCTAACTACATGAGATCTATTCCCAATTCATAATTATCAATTTCCTTTCAAATTTGATTAAAACGTTGCTTTTCGTACTAATTTTTTCTTTTAAATTGTCTATTCTTTTACATGCCAAACAAATGGCAGGGTAGAGAATAGACCATTGTTGCTTAAATGCTTTTTGAAATAACTATTTCTTTTGAGGGATGCATAAAACAGCAATTAAAATCGAAATTAATTAGATAAGTTTTCTTTCTTACTTGTACTTAAAAAATCAGACGATTGCACGGAATACCACCACGAGTCGGTTTAAAAAAATTTGACTTCCAGTCTATTTTAACCGCTCATAAATCTACCCAGATGTGGATAGAGAAAATAACCTTAGTATCCGCCCTGCTTTAAGGGCGGTCGACCGTCGAACACGCCATCTTCACACGAGATGAGGTGTGGTGGCTCCTTCTGACAAGCAGAATAGTTCGCGCGGGTCGTTGGTCTGAATGTGTCACGTTTGCCAATATTGCTCCCCAACATGAAAATGATCAGGATGAATCGACACATTATCAAAAATGTTTTAACGCACTATTACCTCCCTTGACCTTAAATGATTTGACAAAATAGGTCAATATCAGAAATTTCGACTTTTCAGTCGTCGTAGTCCTGAGAGCATAGTTGATAGTTACTCAATAATTCGCTAAAGCATTAACGTATTTTGAATTGTTACACGAATTGACCAGCCTTTAAAATTCCGGTTCTCCTTTGAGGACTTTTGCCTAAATATGAAGGGTCCTCGGTCGCAAGCAACTCAGAAAATCGAATAATAGGTTTTCATATAAAACATTAATATCGCTTTAGTGAAGTCATAAATCGTGCGGTCCGAGACCGATGAGAGTGAAATTGTATATAGCAGGTCGATTTCAAATTTATCTCCCTTTTAGATAAGATAACTGAAAAATAGCTGAACGGGACTAAAAAATCTAAATTATACGACTTTGAACAAGCTATTAAATTAGATTAAAGAAGCCAAGAACATTGTGAGAAACGTTTTATACATTAGGGTTTATTACGTCAAACATGTATGGAAAACTATAGAGTGTATAAAGAAACTTAATGGACGCTTAAATGGATAATTTAAGTCTTACGACTTTTAACGGAGGGACTATATATTTTGTGATTGAAAACTCACAGTGTTTCGACTTTGTTTAATGTCAGGTGTACATGTGGTACAAATTGTAACAAATTGAAACTAGAATCATAACTACAGGACAATTGAACATGATATTAAACATAAATATAAACACGAAATATGTTTACAAGAAAGCAGAAACTACACAAATATAATATTTCTTTCTTAATATCGGATAGCTGTTCTGTGCTTGTGCGTAATTCAAACTCCCGTGTGCATTTGTTATAAATTGATATGCAACGTTTGTAATAATGGACAAAGAAGTTAATTATTACAAATTATTATTACAAACGTTGCATATCAATTTATAACAAATGCACACGGGAGTTTGAATTGTATTAATAATAATCTTTTTAATTGTAATAATTAATTTCTTTGTCCATTGGCGAGCCCTAAAGTCCCCCCCCCCAAAAAATATTGGTCCAATTTTAATGTATTATCCCAATCCATCAACTGTAATAGATACTAAATGGCCAATTTTTTGCTCGTTTCGAAAGTTCTTGGTATTTTCCAATTCCACTACTTTTATTCGTCGTGTATTGATGGTTATATAGTCGTAAATTGAGAAAAGAAAAGAAAATGATGGTAGTATGTATGTTATCCTGCATCCTTTGTCCAAACTCTTTCTTCGTTTAAGTATAGAACTAGAACTTCCCCAAAGTGACATTGAAGAGTTGCGTAACAAAATTGCACCTTCATCATAAATTATGATTTATATATTATGTACATAGTTATATTTTACTATACCCAATAATAATATAATAAAGCTGTAGAATTTGATATTTGAATTTTAAAATGGGCATTGTTGTTACACAATTGCTAAAGCACGTTATTATTTCATTGACACCATTGTTTAAACCCAAACTATTTATGTGCACTTCTCACAACTGATCAACAATATTTTAACCACCAAATTGAAACACAACTAACTTACAACACGATAGTACTAAAATAGCCCTTTAGAAAGTAAAAAGTCTATTTTCTATTATATTGTGATTTTTTACTGAAAGGAAAAATACGCATCGTAACTAACTTTTATGGCTCAAAAAGTATTGACTGGACAAGAGAAACGTGTCTAGTGTCGCTCCTATAGTCTCAGACACCCGACTTAAAGAGATTCTGAATTTACTCTATATTTGTGTCTTTTCTCTTATTTCAACGACCGAGCGGTAGTAACCATAAAACCTCCCTTTGACCGTTTTCATCATGCAATGCTATCTACGTCCGAGCTATGAGCGCGAAAGCTTACATTTGACCCAGATATCATTTCCGTGACTCACATTGGTAAAGGAATCTGCGTTATAGGGCGTGTTATTCTGTATGTAATTGAGATGATACTGAATAGAAACAACTGTAAAGGGATGAAAATGTAAACAGTATTTTTATTAGATGGTGTTTGTTCATCATTACATTAATGACAAATATTCGAATTCCACTTGCACTTCAAAGCATATTTTCCTTTTCTTCTCAGAAATGCTTAAAATGTGCATTTAAATGGAGGGGAAATGAGGTAGCTGTATTGAAATTTCCTAGATTTCCATATTTGAAGATGACACAACTCATGTATTACGTATTTTCTGTCTAACATGTGGTCAAACACCACGTGATTCCAATTACGTACTGAATTTATCATTTTAAAATCACTATAAACTAGGGAAAACATCTCAATACTGTCCACTGCACCTACACACAGATCAACATATGTGATAAGCAGGGACACATGCATATGCGTGGCATTGTCCTTCAACAGGAGTGACAATGAAGCGTGATTTTTCTATTTTGTTTAGAAAAAAATATTAAAATCTTTACCGATGTTTACATAAAATTCGTTTCGAGTACTAAATAATGATGCTTCATAAAAATGAATATTTTCAAGACAGTGGAACATCGCAAAGCTGAGTGTGTTCCACAAAGGAAGAGGACGAAGAACAGACAACACAAATGCGTGTAGACCAATACGTTTTTTACCATGTATGGGAAAATTATTGGATAATTATAATAATTCGACGAATAGTGCAGAAACTAACGGACTATTAGACGAATGTCAAATCGAATCTCGTAAAGGACGATCAACACAAGACAAACTGAGGATTCTGACGGAATGTATCAACATGCAAGATGATAAACTTGGAGAATGGCAATTTTCATTGATGTACGAGGAGCCTTTAACAACGCACAGTGTACGGAGTACTGGAAAAAGTTGAGAAATAATGGAATAGATGGGAACATTTACAATACAGTAGCAAGCTGCTTGGAAGATATAACATCGCATATAGAATTGGGAAATGAAATAATATATTGGGAGGCGAATAAAGGTTGTCCCCAGGGGTCATACGGGGGACACATTTTCTTATAATAGTGCTCTTTGTTGAGGGAAATACATTAGAAGAAAGAGGTAACAGAGGTCTGGAATATTGTGATGGTGTAGGGGAAATCACCTAGAGATATCAATTACGAAAACAATATCGGTGATAAATGAGGTTCGAGTTCCGGTCCGTCGCAATTTTCACCTGGCTGTTGAAGTTGCAAACACTCCTCCACGAGTAGGTACTCGGAAGTTGTGAGTTAAAAATATGCATCCGACGCGTAGGTACGCGCTAACCGGGATGAGCAACCAGCATTGGAGCCGCCTGTGGTCACTTATCCCCTGAACGGTGATGTGACCCAGGTTCACCGGATCAGGTCAGGTGGAGGTTTGGCAGTCGGGGTGGGTGGTGCAGTGGATAGCACACCTGCGGCCAGAGTAGAGGGTCCCGGGTTCGATTCCCGGTCCGTCTCAATTTTCTGTGGAAGTTAAAAGACCGTGGAAGTTAAAAAGAGATGGGTGTATTGTAGCGTTTAACCTTATCGGGACAGAGAAAATACCGTTTCTCCTCCATAAAATTGGATTACTATGTCGTCAATATTTTTAAAATTATTTTCAAACTGCTAACATCTTTATTTTTTCACTCATTTCATGCGAATTAAATAATTTGACTGAATAAATCTACCTCTCTAAAGTATTATAATAATGATATTTTAATTGGAATTCCTGAACATAGCCTTCTGAACCTACTCGAACGACATAATTTTTAATACTGAGCGATTGCTTAAAGTTTTCCAGCAACTGTAACTCATTCTCAGACAAGGTACACGATTAAAATGTCAAGCACATGTTTGATAATGTCGTAGAGAATTCAGAACAAATAACCAGAACGAATGTGCATGATAAACCACTAACGACTGGAAATGTGGGTGAATCACGAAATCAGCCGAAAAAGAAATCTGAATATCTTCAAATTTGTAGAAAAAAAAGTATTAGAAGATTTCTGTAGAACAATGAAGGAATGGTTATTCAACGGAAGGAAACTAGAATGTGATATTTCTGAATATATTACTTCAACAATATTTCAGAATTATATGAACAATTAATTTCTACTAGTATGTTTTTTATTTGTTGTAAAGACAATATGAATGTCTTTATTGATACGATTATAAATTAACTGAAGTTGATTCGGATTATTGATCCTTGTCATTTATTTTTATTGGTCTCTTATGTGTTAATATTTTGCAAAATAAAAGAAAACGTTTCTTGTTACTACTATGTCGGGTTTGGTTTGTGTTATTTTTAAATCATTTTTACGTATTGCTTCTTAAACAAATAATTTTTTCTTGACGGTTAGTTATTAGATGTGATTTACTTTAAAAAGAAGAAATTTGTTGTGATTTGTATTTTCTGTTGCGATCATTTTTTTCTTCATTCTACTTCTAATTTTCGGAAAAATATTCCCTTCTTCCCGGACATACCCGAACGCGTCATTGAGTTATACTAGAATCAAACATACTCCTCGACCGACGATTGACTGTAAGGACGTCGTATGACTCTGTCGAAAGCGTCTTTTCTTAACTCATATTTCTGTTAGAGCAAGGAAGTCTAGCAATCTACGAGTGGTAATAAATGAAAGTAAGTTTGTCGGCGCAATCGCGACTGGAGACGCGGCGCGTGCAGACGCGCGTACGCTGAGCAGCAAAGCAACGGACGCGTGTTTCCGCTTCCCCTTCCCCTTCCCCTAATGCTTCTTTCCACCAGTGTCCTGAGAAGCGATCGAACACCTGACTCGCGAGAGTAGCGGCATTCGCACAATCCAGTCAGAGTAGCACTTGATAAAATTGAAATGAGATGGAGTGTGTAGTTAAATGCGACATAGAATAAAATACATTTTCCTCCCAATATTAGGTCTACCGCGTTTACAAGGGAGAGAAAACGGTGTTGTCTTCAGAGGGAAACACGCATATTTTACATAAGCTAACAAACTATTGAACCATAAATCATTTTCGTGATCATTATAATGGCTATGAATTTACATTACATTTTAGTTCCCGTCATTGTTTTTTGTTCTCGTTAATTTCGGGCATTGGTCTTATTATTCCCCTAGCATTGCTGTAAAAGGAAAGTATTTATTGAAGAGTGCTTGTGTGTGAGATTATTAAATAAATATAATGTTCTTTAATAAGAATACAGATGTGAGTGAAAAAGAAATAGAGAAATCGAAAATCGGCATGTTTTAAGGAAGCTTTGTGAAACCCTTCTGCATAAAATCAATGTATTGACAATTTGATTGCAGCCATTATCGAGCATCACAATGAGAATGTGCACGTTTCCATTTTGATCATTTTCCACGAAGTTGCTGTAATGAGCTGAGTTATCGAGAAGGCATCGTCCTGCGTTCGTTACGAGAAAAGTGATGATATTCACTGACAGCAAATACTTTTGTCGTGCTAGTACAATATTCCATGCATAATTTAGGATTGTGTTTAATAAACCCATACATAACTTTACATTTGTTACGCATATTGTTGTGAATATAATACCGGATTTATGTGATATAAAACTAAGTGGAAGGCAGGGGTTCAAATCTGCTGAGGTCATGAGATATTTTTCCTCGTACCTCTGTGTCCATATTGATTTAATGGACTATTAGTTGGTTTTGTTTTTACTTAAACTTCTCAGTGTGCTATAAAAATGATTACCGGGTTTATCCTGGAGTCCAGATTGCTTGAACGTGATGCTGGTCACATCACCTCCTTGGGTAGAGGTCAATAAATGTCTCATTGAATGTATTTTATTTAAAAACTGAGTTCCAATGACTTACCTCGCGTCAAGTTTTGGATTTTGTTAGTATTCTTTCTTGAATCTCCATTGTCACCTACAAACATTTTCGTTCTCAAAACATTTTGTGAATCAAATCATACATGATAAACAAAAAAAGAACTTGAACATTTTAATACCAAAAAATGTGCTTTCAGCTTCATTTTCACATGCGGGAACAGTGCAAAGTCGCAGGGAGCAAGGTCTGGACTGTAAGGAGGGTGCTCAAGCAGTTTCAGTCCTGACCTGTAAGCTGGAGCGTTGTCATGATGGAAGATCCAGGTGTCCATTCTTGACTTTGGTCGCAGGTTCTTCAGAGATTCAGTGACTTTGAGTAGGCACTGTTCAGTGTACCACTTAGCTGTGACTGTCTTCTGTGTGTCCAAAACAACACGCTCCACAATTCCACTCGATTTGAAAAATACAGCTATCATTTTCTTCTTTACAGATTTCTGACAGCTACGGGTGTGTCTTCATCTTCAAAGACCCAAACTTTATTTTGAATCTTGGTCGGCACATAATAGTACAGCCACGTCTCGTCACCTGTCACGATGCTGTTTACATACCGAGATTGTCCTTTATTAAACAATTTCAGCATCTCCCGGCACCACATCTGCTCTTCAGTCAGTCTGTGCTTCACCCACAGACAACAAAGTTTCTTCACTTGTAAATGCTCATGCAGAATCAAATTAATTGCTGGTGCATTTAGGACTAAGGTATACTCCAGATAGCAGACTCAAGTAGTGTTTCAGGACTGCCACCACCAATATTTTAGAACAAAAACACCGACACTCGTTAAGACTTGGACTGCCTCAGATTCTCGTTTGATATTAAAATCATCGTTGGGTAGCACTTACTTACGAACCAATGCTATGGAAACAACAAAGAAACTACCGTAAAATGAATTTGTTGAAAGTAGATTAAAAAATTAAGATTTCTTGGATAATTTACACATGTATTTTGTAAATGGGAATTGTGATTTTGTGTTACTCTACAAAGGATAAAAATGAAATTTTTAAGGACAGGCTCTCCTAGAGGTATTTTGTCAAGTTTGGTGGTAGTGAATCCAACGTATAAGATGAAAATATCACTAGTCGAGTTGTATACGACATAGGGGGAATAAATTGTGTAGGTTGGCAGTTCTCCCAAATTTGGTGAATTCTCTAAGCCCGTCTTTCGTATATCCTCTATCTGCTGATAGGTCACTCGCCTATCTTTGTCAAGCGTTTTCCTCACAGCAGTAATGTTTTCTTCCGTAACAGACATTCGTGGTCTTCCCGTCCTTTTAGCGTCCTTCAGAGTGAAATTTCCCCGTTGGAATTCTCTGTACCACCTGAATATAGTTGTACGATGTGGACAAACATAATCTAGTGCGACCGTCATTTCTTCTAAGCACTGGTCTACGTTTAAACCACGCGCGATATTCCGTAAAACTACCCGTATCTCACTTCGTGACCACGATGCCATAGCAAGCACTTGAAACTATCACTGCTAATGAACAACTGAGCGCATAGACATGTTGCTTGCTTCCGGAGAGTAAATTAGTTGTTTTTTTTCCTCCACGTGGTCATACGCAGTTTGTACTGTTTTTTGACAATAAATTTATTTATTATTTACGCGCTACGGCTACTGTGCAAGTATGAACATGTCTCAGCACACAACAGCATGCAGCCACCTGCGGCTCATTGTTACATCATATTGCAAAACTTTTAGTACCCTTTGTATATTGTTCGTTTTGTTTTACGGAGCTGGAGGTTTCACGTTTATCCTTTTCAAGATAAAAATTTCTCTTATATAATCTGAATTTTCTCTTTCAGTTCACAATTTTTCTCTCAAATTTCTCTTTCAGTTCTGAAAAAAGAATATCGTATAGATTTATTTGGTGAACGTCGTAAAAGTTTTTATTTGCCTCTGAATTCCAAGAATATTTGTACTAATTTCATGTTTGATCTGCAGTAAAAATACTCCCTCAATTTTCACATTTTATTTTGAACATTAAATCGTGAGTCTCTTTTGGGTTCATTGCTTTCTCATTGTAGTAAGACTTCGTGTAATGCACCTCAACGTATTCTCTCTCACTGTGTAGTCGTATATCCTTATGGTTTGTCAAGGAAGAACGGAGTCCGAAAGAAAATTAAAATTAAAAATTATTGAAACTGAGACAAAAAGAAATTGAACAGACGCTGAATTATTATAAAGGAAATTGTTCCAGTGTTTTTGTAGTGAATCATTACGAAAATGTTGTGATAAACTTCCGTTCTTCATTGTGACAAAATAGACTGTTCCAGAAAAAAAAAATTCATGATGAACGTCGGTGTTTTTTTCTATATTTACTTATTTCTTTCAACACGTTGTACGGATAGAAATTTACTTTTCACCACAAAAAATTGAAGTCTTCACCTCAAGATACGGAAATGGAGGATAAATAAACATTATCAATGAAATTAGTTCCTCGAACTGGTCATATACAATCACTGGCGATATGCCAAGGAAAATGAAAATATTTCAATCAATATATGAATAATTTTGTCGAAAAAATAACTACATCCGTAATACAGAAAAAAAATCAAGATTTTGATGCATAAAAATTTGACGCAAGATTTGATGATAATAGTAATAATAATAATAAATTTATTGTCAAAAAGTAATTAGAAACTGCGTATTACCACGTGGAAGACAAACTAATTTACTCTCCGGAAGAAAACAAGGGACCGACCCATCAATTCCGGTGGAGGGTTCAAGGTAGTGACCGATTGATCATCGTTGATCATCATTTTTCAGTGGTAGATTTGTGGAACTCGTTTAATTTTAGTTGATTGAATTCACTATTATATCATTCCTTTGATAGTATAGTAGAGTGGACCAAGTAAAAATTTTCCTGTTGAAAGAATAGAAAATAGCACCGAAAATTTAGTTTTAGAATGTTTGTTTTCCTTGTTATACCGAAAGTAATACTCGGGAAACTAGTTTCATGGATAATGTTCATTTATTCTAATGAATAGATCGTGTATAGTAAATATTTGAGGGTCTTTAAGGAATACTTATTCACGATATTGACATATAATTTTTTCTCTGGCGGTACGGGAACTTTGGGTAGCAATAAAGTTTTCACAGTTTTCAATGAAATGCATTTTCTCAGAATATTGTTTTGGTTCCGCGAATACAAATTTTAATTAGTAATTCTTGGCGTGTATTCTGACAACTTTTGAAAGAATCGCCAACACTTCTGCGTGTAGTTTCTTAAAATTCATATCAGGAAAGTGGCGTTCGGAGGGACAATGGATAGAGATTGATTTAAATATTTTTTCTCGGCACCAGTGCAGAGCACGTAAAGGCTATAGAACAGACGTCCTCCTAACTCATTTTTCATTGTTTAAAATCTTAATCGTCTAAGGTTGGAAATGGAAAATTTTTGGTTTCTCTTATCAGAGTAAATAAGTATTGTTTTGAGTTATATACCTAAATATATCCAATGAATTGAAAAAAATAATCTTTTTTTACTTTTTGTTAAGTTTATTGGAATTGTTATCTTAACAGCGAAGATATCCCATAGTAATTGGTGAAGTTGTTTTGTAAATGAAAAAAAAAAGATAATATATTTTTTCTGATTGTTGAAAGATAATATCAATCCAACTGAAATTTATGAAACAATTCCAAGGTTGGTTTCTCTATTGGAATTGTCCCTAAATAATGCTTTTTTTATGTTTTTCATGATTCATATGGAGAACTGTCAAACCAAAAATAATGCACTTAAGAATGTTGTGATAGGTGTGACTATTGGCATACGTATTAAATCGTTCTTTCCATGCAATCAATGTCATATTCCACACAAAAAAATTTGTTTATTATCATCCTAATATTCATCGGGAAAGAACTTAATTGTCCGTGAACTTTCCACGGTCAGAAACAATGTCATTTCTTTGCCGATCTCATGGGTAAAATAAATGGAATGAAGGTAAAGAAATGTTAGTTAATTTCTTCACCATTCTCTCTATTTCAAGTACATGAGGAAATTAAGTTTTCTTTTATTCCGACGTGTAAACTTAACTTAAAATTACCTATTCTAAAAATTGTTTTTGGTATTTCTATGACTAGTGCAGTTACATGATTTGTAAACCACGCGAGTTTCATTTTATCTCAATATGAGGTTGAATCTATTAATCAAGTTATTACCACGAATTACTCCATTCAAATCATATACTTGTTTCAATTTCCCTGTGTAACCAAACAAGTACTAATATGTGTACTTGGCATAAATGCGTTCTTACAAGTACTTATACATTGAAGTCTCACCTTCAAGGATTCGTCTTTGAAACTTGTATGCCAATTGAGAAGCTATCATTGCTCTTATAGAAAATGATTGGCCTCGTGTCTGCGATAGTATATTGTCTGCAAATCTGTAGAAGTAGCAATAGGTGGCATGAATCATCAAGTGGCTTTGTAGCGCAAAAAGTAATATATTATTGCGAATTATTTACAAAATTAATTTCGTAGAAACATGTTAAATGAATTGTTGTATTTTGTTGTTTTTTTTACACTTTTTTCGCTTTTCTTCTGAAAAGTAGGAGCATCAAAATTGACTTGAAACATCTCTCCTGAAATTTCGGTATGGTTCTATTTATGACACGCGAGGATGGTCTCTAGTATTCCTTCTCAAAAATAATTGCGAATAGTTACCCTTTTTCAGTAACGCCTACTTCTTTTAAATATATTTTTATAGAATGTAAATATTGAATTGGTGGTGTTTTTTTGGCATACTTTGGCGTTTTTATTGTCGTCTCGTTCTAGCGATAAGTAATGAATAAATATAATTTTATTTTCCGGTGCACCGTTTCGTTTTTAACGAGTCGTAGCTTAAAAGCCATCATCTCGGCCCTACCTCGATAGTCTCGCACGCAAGTGTGTTTCGTTTCCTACGTATCAGCGCACGGCCTCATTCGTAATGAATTTACTTAATTTTTCTCTGCGTCGCCATTTCTTTCTCTCCATTCTCCGTTTCCAATCCACTCCGGTTGTCACAGTAAAGTTCTCTTTTTATTGCGCCTGAGAGAAAATCGTTGATGAACGTGTTTAAAGACGATTGGCTAACCCTGCCCTTTTCTCATTTCGCGCAATCTCGACCCTTCGTCCACCTCCATCTACGTCTTCCTTCTCTGTTTTCTGTTCCATTAATGTTCATTGTTCTCAACGGTCTGGATCGGGGCTTAAAAGCGGCACCCGTCGGGCTCTGGGCACAAGCGTTGTGAGACTCACGGCACAAACCCTGTAAAACCCTCCATGTTGGCGGTCACACCGTTCGCCAGAATACCATCGCTAGTATTTCACGCTAATTGAGTGCGAAGGAAACAACGCACAATCAATTCCTCTGATGTGCAGCTCACACGAATAATTGTACGCACTTTTACAAATAACAGAATCTGAAGAGTGACGCGCAAAATTAAGACAGCGAAACATTTGCGTGGATACATGAAGCCATAGAAGTTTGTCCCTTTTTGGATGAAAGTACTTGGAGACTTCAGATATAGAATGTCTTTCCCGTTCAATCCAGTGTCACAAATGCTATGCTGCTAGCTACGGGGGCGGTTGTGTGCTTGTGACAGAAGGTCGTGAGATCGTGCATTGGTCGAGGATGGTTTCCACTATTGTGTTCTACACAGTTTCGGACGCTGTTACTCTGTCGTATTTTACTTGTTTGTGGATTCAACCTCAGACTATGAAAAAACATTGTCACGACAAATGGTAAAAAATCAGGAATAAAAATTTTGATCTTCTTTACAGATTGCTGAGTTGCTTTATGACCATAATATTTCACATAAATATTATTTTGAATATTTAAGAGAACGATTACCAGATATAGATCAAAATGGGCTTTGTCTCGTTAGAAAAGATGCGCCCCTTATCCTATGCAATTATGCAATACCACTCGCAACGAAATCGATGGTTTTGTGACTGACTCACTCGTAAAATTAGTAATGAAATGTGTGGTACAGAATCACGAGTAAATTGTTCTTTGTAGTAATGAATTGTCATTCCATATTTATATTTTATATTGATTCGTGGCTCAATAAAAAATTGTAATAGCAAAAACCTTTAATTACTGAAAGCGTCCCACGGTTGGATACTTAAAAGGTCAATTTTAATTTCGTTGCCATTAAAAATCTTGTGATGCTATGTAAACACTGTTTCATTTTCGAAGATATGATCATGAAAATGAAAATAATTATAATTATAATTAAAGATCCTTCTATTGCAAGAGAGGCTGCTGGTTTAAGGAATAATTATCTTGGGAAATATATTTTACTAGTTGAGTACCCGCGGCTTTGCTCGCGTAAATTTTGTAATATGTTTGTAACTTTGTTGTCCAACAATGTTAGAAGTTATAATAGTATTGGTGTGTACCAATCCCTCACTTTTACTGACGTAATTGAGTAACTGTTTTTTTAGAAAATACCAATTTCCCATTTCACCTTCTTAGAGGTGAATTTTCGTAAAATCCTTTTATTACCTGACTTTTTCGATAGTATTTTGTGTCAAGCCTGACCTTTAGAGGTGTCGTGCATAATGTACATAATGTAGGAACATAATGTCATTTGAAATACGATTATTCATCTCAGACTACACAAAAACCATTGACTCGACCCTAATAACGGTATTTTTACGGCTCTCCCTTCCCTCCCCAGCTCTAAGGATACCGTACCAGTATGTGATCTCAACTTAAACTTAACGGCATCAGTAGTTTAAAAATTGCATCAACCTTAATACTATGGATCCGATGCAATTTTCATGTTTTTATATTTCAAAATTAGTTTTGTCAGAGCCCCCGTACAGTTCGGACCTTGCCCCAGCTGACATTTTTTGTTCACCAGGATCGAAAGAGCCTAAAAAAATCGTTTTGGGACGATTGAAAATATCCAAACCGCCGGGACGAAGGCCCTTGACGAGGTTCCCGAAGACGCCTTCCAGGACGCGTGCCATGCATGGCAGAGTCGCTGGAAAAAGTGTGTAGATGCACAAGGGATCTATTTTCAAGAGTTTTAAAAGTTTGTACCTTTACCTTGCATAAATTTGTCTAAAAAGATATACCTTACTTACCGGACAGACCTTGTATATAAGATTTGAGAACTGAAGTAAGTGGCTTTACGTGGCCTTTACAATGTGAAGAGGATACATTTTATTTTCGCAATTGTTAATTGTACACAACTTTGATTTTTCTAGCAATGTTATTGGATGAAAAAATAGAAACATTAGGAATACGTCACAATAAATGATACACAATACTTTATAGTACTACATAAATACAAATTATGTATAGTTATAAATTTCTTCTGTTACTGAAATATTTTCGAAAAACAAATGTTTAAAACGCGGTTTTAAGGGTTGTATTGGGAAAAGGGGATGCGGGTGGTTTTCCCAAATAAGTTTTATACAATAATTTTATTTTTAACGTAATATTTTCAAGTTTCATAAGTTCGTATGAAAAAAACCCACCGACAGTCTTATATAATTCAGTTACATCAATACTATATCGCTTTTATTATTTTACATCGGGTTTATTTTATAAATTGTAGGCACATCATGTAAGAAACAATGGCTAGACTATTTATCAACATATTTCATAATCCTACTTATTTTCATTAAGAAATAATTTTTTTACTTACAAATAGTGAAACATGCTTTCGTTAAATAAATAAACTTTGTCAAACAAGCAGCTACAAACTGCGTATGACCACGTGGAGGAAAATAAACTAATTTGCCATTTTAAAGTCTTTGAATCAAAATTTAGTAGAAACTATTCTAAATCATCGACCCAAGCTTTAATCTCTGGACTAGGTACAAAATAAACTTTCGGGTTATATTACTTATACGCTATTACAGCACACATGTTATTAATAATCTTTTCTCGTGTACACGGGTGAGTAACAAAGGTATGCTCTCAAGGTTTAATGCACGAAGTAAACTTATGAAAACAATTCTTTTATACATCGTGATACAAACAAAAACTGTTTTCGCCAAAACTTGCATGGAGGAGCAATATTTCATGGCTTCTCATTTACACCATGAACGCAGTTTCAGCATTGCATGACAGTTTACATCGTTTCATTCAATCCCAAGTTTAAGCTAATTTACCACTTTGTATTTCTTAATTATATTTGTTTTCTAGATTTTCGTGTATTTTCTCAGTGTGGGTTATCCAATCTATTGAGCCATACTGGGTTTTTGCTGGGCCTGGAAGTTGCTTTTGTAGCACTGGTAATTTAGGAATGTTTTTATGCACGAAAAGACCAAAGATTAATGAGTTTCTGGAGACGAAAGTGTTTCGTGTTTTCTGAATAAGATAGCGATGTTGGCGAGCCCTAAAACCCCAAGGGGAAAAAAAGGAATAAGATAGCAGTTGGTAGCAATTAAGTCGAGTGTTTTCTCTTTCCAGATGATGTCTGTAATTGACTCACGAATTTTTAAGTGCTAATAAGCTGTCTGACTTAAGTGATTTGGAAGTAATAATCTCTTTTGGAGATTCAGCATCTGCTTAATCGATGGGGTAACTTGAACCCCATTATTAGTTAAGGAAACGCCGTTTACGTTCTTAACGAATGTGACTTAAGATATTGGTTATAGCAATTCCTTGGTTGCTTAAAAAAGTGTTAGCTTCCAGATTCTGTCGTAATGGTACTGAATTGTGAAAGTGATTCTATCAGAAACACTGTATTTTATTATGTACTCAAACGTCAACAAATATTGTATATTATTTTGTGTTTAAAATTTCCAGAGAATATGACGGTCAGGTCACCTAGGATAGCTTTGCTGATTTACTGATCATTGCTCGTAATGCTACAATTCTGATTTCAATAGTGTAATCGGTTTTCAACGGTACGGAAGTAGGAAGCAAGGACTGCATTAATGGGATCGGTCATATTAAACAACCATTTACTGAATTTTATCTGCAGGATGTGCGGAGTGCTCACAACGTGACGTGTTTGTCTACGGACGAGTACGTTTAAATAGGAACAGAAATTGTTTTTTGTTGATTTTTTTTGCATGGATCGCTTCTGAGTGAAAACTGTTTGTTCGCAGCACACACGAAGCGGATGCTGGAGTCGTACATGGCGCACTACCCCAAAGTGCACATCGTGCGGGCCACGAAGCGCGAGGGGCTCATCCGAGCGCGGCTCATCGGCGCCAAGCACGCCACCGCGCCCGTGCTCACGTACCTGGACTCGCACTGCGAGTGCACCGAAGGTGAGTCTCTCCTCTGCGCTCATTTTCCACCCTAATATCGACACGCTGCGGATGCCGATTGCTTTCCTCCCCCTCACCACCACCCCGCGCCGTTAGTCGGATCCTCTGAGGACTTGCCGGGCGAAACAATTTCGCTGTCGCGTCACTTGGCCGATGTGTTCACTCTCTCTTCTTCATTGTCCCGCCTTCATTGTGCCTTTTTTGTGTTTAGTTTTGCCGTTTCATTTCCTCCGTACTATTCGTTTCTGTTCTATTGCCTATTAGCATTTCTTCGCCTCCGCTCGTCCCTCTCTCTTTCGCCTTTCTTTATCGCCGTTTCTTTCGTATCATCGTCCGTGCCTCCGCAATTGCCTGCCCTACCTTGCACGGTCGCCATCGGCACGAGCGTGCGCTCCCCGCTCCCGCTTCTCGTTCCCTGCGCCCCATTTCCCCGTGACCCGGTTTACTTGACTGCGTTAGACTCACTGATTCTCGTTCACCCTCATCAATCCCCGTGCCATCGCTTCTACTACCACGAAAAAAGAAATCGTAGAAAATCTCGCTTAGATGAAGCAATAATCAATGATCACAATCCGGATGCATCCACTTTCGATCAAATTTTATGTTTTATGTACATGCGTTCCATATGCATGAAATATAAACGCGAACGTGTTTTATGGTAGTTGACTTTCATAGTCACTTTGCAGTACAATATTCAAATGCAAATCCTCCCTTCGGTCATATTTGTCTGTAATGTCCTTCGTGGCTTTATAAATACGTAAGTCAGTTACGTAATATGAAGTACATACACAAATACTTGACAGGTTGAAATTAATTCCCGCTCAATGTCGATTTTTATCAGTGTATTAGTTTCACTAAACAATCTTAACGAGTTGTATCAAATAGATAACAACACCGTATGTAATGTTTTTTTAAAAAGATAAGTATGAATCTTAAAGTACTTGAAAATGTAAATGCTTTGTTGAGGCCTCATCCTAAGTCACGTAACAGGAAAAACTATTCCTCGTGCGCGCCCAATGGAAGCGGAAATGACGGGGGCATTTACTGAGTCCCATCCCCGACCTCACTCCTGCCCGCCAGCGTCAGCCGACCGCAGTCGCAAGTCCCTCGCTGCTGCAGCCGGTCCTTGCCCCCGCTGCCGCCGCACCCGCCCGCGGCCGGAGCCGCTCTCGACCCCTCGTACCCGTCTCACCGCGGAAACGCCGGATCCCCTCCTTGTCTCTTCTCTCTAACGCGCGCATCTCCCTGCTCGTCGACCTCAAAGTCCCCGCCCACGACCCGTCGCATCCGCGCCCCTTCACAGCGACGAACCCATCGTTCCGTCAAGAGGCCTCCGCTGACGACCTGCCACGCCATGTCCCACCCGCCGACCACGAGTCCCCATCGTCGACGTGGACCCGACGATCCGCTTCTATGAGCAGCCACCACAGACTGCACCTCCACCCTTCACACCCACAAGTTGGCCTTAGTCCCCACACGGGTTACTTTTGTATTCACAGGTACCTATCTCATTCCTGGCGTTGCCTCGGCGAGTTTCCGACGACAGCTACTGTTAAGGCTAGTGGAAATTAGTGGAAATTTTAAAGTGGGTTGCTCAATGATTTTGTTTTATTACACATTAATTCATCGTTTACCTTAATTTGTTTACCGTATTCGCTACTTCTCAGAAATAATGTAATAACTGCAGACAAGCGAACATTTATACAGACGTACTAAATAGTATACAGAAACAGTCTTGTACTAAGAAGTCACGTGGTTTCATGCCATTGAAAAGTTGGCGNCTACACCCTTGTACTAAGAAGTCACGTGGTTTCATGCCATTGAAAAGTTGGCGTAGTGTCCAATCTCGTCTACGAATGGTATTGACGTTCTCTGCTCTATTCGCTCCTCGTCGCTCTTTTTCTCAAGTCGAAATTATTGCATCTCTTCCTGCACGTCTTGGTAACACGAAAGAGAGTCTTGTATAAGAGACTAATTTAGTTGATGTTCTCCATATAGCGGAGGAGCTCAGTCTGGCGTGCAGCACATTTCACATTAGCCTTCATCGTACCTTCACCCTCTCATGCGTCGCCTTCCTTCGCGATCTCTATCTCGTGCTCTCCTGTCAAGAGGCTTCCTTACTATCACGCAGGCTGGCTGGAGCCGCTTCTGGACCGGATAGCGCGGGATCCGCAGACAGTGGTGTGTCCGGTGATCGACGTCATCGACGACACCACTCTCGAGTACCACTGGAGGGACTCAGGCGGCGTCAACGTTGGCGGCTTCGACTGGAACCTTCAGGTGAGTCTCAGTTCACTTGTTTACAACGATGATGTCAAAAGCCCTTGTGGGAATACTAAGTCGGAACGGTTAGTTTAGAATAGTCATAACCTTACCTGTAACGGGTTTTGGGTTCTTCTTGTAATTTTAAATGCAAAATGGTGAGGGTTGAGGCTTTATTAGCTCTTAATTTAGATAGATTGGATCATTTGGATGAAAAATATATTTAAAACAGGTTGTTATTTTTCGCTCTTTTTAAACTTGTACAAATATTATATTGTAGGACCTTCACAACGCACTGATTGGGAAAACTGTCGCGGGGAGGAGGTTTAATTTCAAAATATCCGACCGTTTTGAATGTAGCTATCGAATTCGTATGTAGATTTTTGATCATTTAACGCGATATAATATTATTTTTTCCAAATGGCAAATATGTGTAAATTTCCCTTGACGCAAATTGTAGTGACATGAACATTAAAGAGAAAATTTCCAATTTTCATATTTCGGGAAATATCCGTAGCAGCGTGTCCCATTCTGTCGTTCAAGTTCAAAGAAAGAAGAACGGTCTTATAAATATGTTAATATCAGTGTGCTTTCGTATCGAGTGAATTTAAATCCAGCGAATCTGGAGTTTTCTTTTCACTTCTTAACGTAACAGGGTTTCATATTCGAGTGCGCCTGTATGCTATTATAAGATTATACTGGAGAGACATCGTTGCTACGGTGGCCATTAAAATAAGAGAATTTCATAAAAATTATGCATGTATATTACAAACAGTAAATCGTGAAGGAGTTTAAGTCAAGAGGAGTTCATACTTATTCCGAATTCGCTTTCAAAACTTGTCTTTTCCATGGTGGAAGATTTTGCTGGGTAGAAGTAGTGCTTATATGTGGAGGCCTATTTCTTACATCTTCTGGAAAGGAGAGATCCTGTAACAGCCTGACATGTTTACGAAAACTGAGTGAAATGAAATGAACCAGTTCCGTAACTGAACTACGCCGAATGGAAACATCCATGTAGTTTTCATATTATGATTATCATCTGTTTACAGTGATTAGCATACATTGTTTTTCTTAGTCCAATAATGTGCTTAGTCTACTTGAACCCTTCCTAATTATGAAAATTTGAAATACACCTTTCCTGAACATAAACAAATTCATTCTTATTAATTTAATATGGCTGCAAGGTGTGACAACTTCATCTCGTTAACTACACCTGTGATGTTAATGAACTGCGTCAAAAATTGAATGTTTTCGTGGCAAATAATGTTTTTTGAAGAATTACTCATATTACTAATACTATTTCAATTCTAGCTGTGTTGTGTCTAGATGCTCAAAGAACAATATGAATTAAATTTTCATTAGAGTTTATTTACTATTTACAATGATGTGTGCCGATGAGGAGGTTTGGTCGGTGGTTTCAGCGATGCATTGGCTTTCAATATGGTTATGAAATTTGATAGTTTCAATGGTTGTTGCGATGAGAGTAAACTATTTCCAGAAAATCAAAATGAAATACAAATTCATGTAGGAAAAATTGCAACTTTCTTTTCTTCGTATATAATTTTATTCTGTGTGTGTATATTTTTTTGTATGAACATGATAGGATAGAGGCTGGGAGTTCCTTCTTGACGAGTGCATATTTTATTCTCTGGTGACGTTTGAACACGTTCATTTCAACTAAGGTTAGATCAAAACTTTCCTCCGCATTAATTACAAACATCATTCCAATCGCGTCGGCAGAAGGAAAACATTCAAACTGGGATAATATAAACTTAATGTGTTCATATGAAAGTTGAAATTGAGATTACCGCTGACTGCTAGCTAAGATTTCAGGAACAAACGCTTGCTTCCCTGCGAATAAAAGGACTGGCAATGAATATTAGTACTACTAAAGATAGAAATCCTTTTCGTAAAATAAAATGACATTTCGTTGAGAAAGCGCTCTCGTATTTTTCGTTCTTGTGGAAGGAAAAAAGCAAAGACTGTGTCTTTCTTTCTCTTTCTCCCGATTTTACACGAAATGCTAAAAGGACGAAATCGGAGAAGCGGCTATTCGACTGAATCCCCTTACAGTAAATCGCACTTTACAACGCACGAGAAGACGTCCTCGCATCCCTTATAGCCGATGCTGTACTACTCGAGACAAAATGCAGACGGGCAAGGTTCTTTGAAACTCTACTCGATTATACGGCGCCCATTACTGTCATACAAATCTTCTATTCGAAGTCATCGCATAATTCATTTCTCTGTATGAAAATACATTTTTTCATTGGTCACGTGTTTGGACTATGAAATGTTGAAGAGATAAAAACTTCCAAAGGATTGACCGATATTTCTATAAAGGCAGTCACAAATTGGCGCAAGAAGAGAAAGATAACATATACCCGGCCATTCCTGAGAGTGGAATAATATTGTAATCAGATATGGAATCAATCTCGGTGTGTGTTAAAATAAAGTGCACTTGTAGATGTAATGTTTCGTGATGATAAGTAGCTACCCCCCAAAATGTTTAGAATATTACCGAAATCATTCGCGTTTTCATTTAATGAAATCAAATCCTCAATTTTTTTCTATCAATTGTGCACCTATTGCAAAAATAAGATCAAGAATTTGTTACATGTCGTTAATTTATATTTTCGTTGGTGGGCCTTGGGGTTTTGAAAACGTTACTCCCAGCAAGATTTCAGGCGTTCTGCCAGTTTTCTCTTTCGCCATCCACGCCGTAAAAGAACGTCCGTGTGTCCTTTACGTAGCGTCAAGTTGAATGTGTTGCATAATAGATGCTTGGGATACAAAGGAAGTTTTATAGTGTCTGGATATTTCAAATTGCCCACAGTCTTTGTTCTAATTTTGGATTGTATACCACGGAATAATTGATGAAAGAAGACAAGTCATATTTTTATCTTCAAGACTTCCCGATTGTAAAAGCTGGCGTAATTGTCAGAATTAGTACCTGAATTAATCTTACTTCGTTTATGCTGTTAAACTCAAGGAAACCTGGATGTACTACTCCGAATATGCTTTTCGCTGTCTATTATGCTCTCAAGTTATCACGATTAAAATTTAAAAAATAACTTTTCACAAAACTCTTTCAAGAAAATGTCTTTTGAATGTAAATTATTCCCTTCCAATTGCATTTTTAGAATGTTCAGTACTTGTATTGCTCTTTGAATCTTTTGAATAAAAAAGGTACTTTCTCTCTTTTTAAGAGGCCCGATACCTTTAGAGGAGGAGAATGACGTATGAGAATAAAGAAATTTGACTTTGTCCATAATTTGTTACCAGTTATTCTAATATTGTTACTAGGATAAACAATGGCACACAGAAGTAGAATCAGATCAGCTGGAAAATGGTTTTAATGTTGCGAATTATATTATAAGATTGTTATAGATATTATTTTTCCTTACGTCAAAAAATTCCCATTTCCATCTAATTCAATACTTCTTGGTTTAGAAAAATGCTCGTAATGTAATGAATTTGTAGGAAAATGTTCATTGTCCTATGCAGGAATCAAGCCTGCTTTCCCAGGCTTACCTGTCGTTCCCAGTGTTTTAAGTCATGTCCAATGTCTACTCAGGGTACTAAACATTTGGTCAACGAAGTATGTCATAATTGATACGCTGTAACGAGGCCTAACCCCGCTAAACTTTGATAAGGATGAATTCCTTCTCCTAACCATGTGCTCTGGGGTACGAGGCATAGTTCGTGTGTCTTGTTTGTTCTGACCTGTTACTATGTCAGTAGTTTGTCGGGAACTTCTTACGAGAAATTGAGATGTGTATTTTTCGTTTATTTCTTTCACCTATACATATTTTCATTAGTTGCTGAAGTTTTCGTCGGGTTTTAGTTCAAAGTAAAGTTTTTCGACAATATTTTCAATAGATTTTATTAATTATTTATAATGTTATTGTATCATAGTAATTTATTCATTAAAATTTCAAGATTTCTCGCCAGTAACGTGTTCTACGTGAAAATAAACAACAATTGAACATTAAAATACAGTATTTTCATTCATAAAAAATTATCAATTCAGAACAACTCAAAATAACATTTTAAAAAGAAATAAAGAAAAATTATCGGGACAAGAGAGATGGCGTCTGGAGAGTTTGTCTCTTGTGTTCATTACATTCGCAGGAACTGCGCAAAGGGCATCTAGTATCTCTGTTTCAACAAGGTCAATTATCAAATCTGAAATGCCGTGCGTTTTCGGCTACTACGCAACCATACAGCAATTCTATAAAGCAATCAGCACGAGTATGCGCCAAGCTCTATTGTCTCCACATATACGTACATACTAAAAATTCATTTAGCTTGACTTCTTGGTTCGCTTTCCAGTGCCATAAATCGTGCCGTAAGGAATATCGAAACGATTCAATTGTTTACGTCAAACATATGAGTATAATTCCTTGTAAACGACGAGTAATTATATTCAGTCGAGAATGCATTCTTCTGATCGTAGCACGATGTCCCGTAATACCCTATTGCTCCTTGACAGATAAAATTACTTCAGATTTGCCCCTAATTAGCGTTCTTTGCTAATTTCAATTACAAAAATTTCAAGTGCAGTGATATTGATGGAAAACAACATTACTGATTGACCTGTAATACTAAATTATTGAATTGCTGAACGTAAAAAATGGACTGGTACTGTTTGGTCCATTTTTCTCGTAAATAAAAGAAAATCCATGGTTACTCATCCATTGAAAATAAAACATACTGAAAAAGAAACTAGCATTCTTACAATTTACTTACATTGTAAACCTTATCCCCAGCGGTAATGGAAAAGTAATTGCTAAATTTTGGTATTTGAGGATCCGAAATGATGCGATATAATTCAGAAGCCATCTTTAAAACATGCATATTACCATAATATATTCATATGTATCTGGAACACAGTTGATTATCGTATCGTATGAATAACACGTCGTCGGAATATTTTGAGACATCCGAAAGGCTTGACGATACGTGACGTCATGACATTTTACACCAACTCTACACTTGCTATTTTAGAGGACGTCGGAGCGTCTCCCCTGATGTTGCAGTACTTTTTGGATAAGCATTCCTTTCATTACAGAATTGGAAGAGACATCTCGGATCTCCTTCAAGGGAACGGTGTCTCTCAGGGCCCTGTTTTGAGTTTAGTGGATTTTTGTTGTTGTATCATTATTTGCAGTGGTCATTAGCAGCACAACATCTTCTGTGAGGAATCCCATCCAACACTTTCCTTTTGTAGATGACTTCGATCTCATGACAAAAATAACACTCCAGTTGCGTTGTTGAGGATATATATTCAGCTAATCCTCTACAACATATCGGGACTATATTCCTGTGTATACTGACGGGTCGAAGCAGGCTGATGGTGTGGGCTGCTCCGTGGAGTTTTCTCGTAAGACCTGTGAGAATCGTGTCTTGTGCAGCCTTTACACTGCAGAGTGCTACGCTATATTAAGTGCTCTTCGATCTACAGAGGGCTCCAGCGGAAGAAATTTCTTCTTTTGCTCTGGATCACTGTGCCCTTCAACTATCCACAATGTATCCAACCGATAAGCTGATCCAGAGCATCCATGATATTTTTCGTTCTCTCCAAATTGACGGAAAGAACATCAAGTTTTGCTGGGTTTCAGGACACATTGGAATCATATGAAATGAGGAAGCAGTCGTTTTCCGCGAAGGCGACATCACGCAAGAATCGTGAGGAGGTTTTACTGACCCGCCTACGCGTAGGACATTATCCTCTCACTCATAGGATCAACTTGGTGATCCACCTGTTTGTGACGTGTATGGTTATTCTTGGATAGTGCTCCCCTACTAACTAACTGGACAAAATACACCAGAATACGGAAAAATTTGGGTCTGGCTGCAGATTTACCAACAAGTCTGGACCGTGAAACGGTTCACGTTAGTAAATTACTGAAATTCATAAATCGGGGCTCCTCCCACAAATTCTCGAGAGGTTTTAAATGTACATTCTTCTTTTCGTATTTTCTTCTTCTTTCCTTTCGTTCTTCTTTCATTTTCCTTTTATATCCTTTCATTCTTCTTTTTCTTATTTAAAAAACATTAACGTGTTCCGAATTTAGCATTTATTTTAATTTGATGTATATTCATCAACTGTGTTATGTCCTTTCCTCTCTCCATAATTAGGTATGTGATGGCTATAATGACCTAGTTGGCGAGCCCTAAACCCCAATAATAAAAATAATAATAAATAAATAATAAAATATAAATCGTGAAATTGATAATAATAATAATAATAATATATTAATCGTGAAATTGTTAAAAATATAAAAATGTTTCTAGAAGAATGGCCAAATTGTTAACAGAGCAGTGTACCGCGTATCCCCGAGCAGTCGTAGGTGGCTAAGGGATATAGAGAATTTTGGGGCCCAACTCCAGAATTGTGGTTGGAATTACAAAAATTGAATAGTTTAACTTATTATCAGCAAGTTTTAAATAAAACGCTGTGTGTGGCTGCGATTGCCGAAAATATTAAAATAATAAATATTATCGTACGAAGAATTATGTATAGAAGGCTGCTGAGGGTTAATTAAAATATCTCAGCATCCCCTTTATAAGAAGAAGTGTGTAGCTGCCTTTGGTTACAGTTGTGCTTGGTTTCGGCTACGACACTCCGCGGGTTGACTCCGGCTTAGGTACACACCGGCATCGCTCGCCTCGGGCCGCTCGCTCCCTCTTCTGCGTGGGCTCTCGAGGCGCGCTGTTAGGTCCTCAGACGGGCTCTCGGAATTAAGTGGCGCGGGGATCGGAGCTGAGAGATGTTGCGGTGCGGTCTGAAGAAGGCTCTGCAGTTTTCGCTCAGCGGCACGCTCTGCCGAGACCTCAGCTTCCACTGACGACAAGACGACTTCTTTCATTCTTCGTCCTTGTGATAAGATTCTCAAGTTATTTGTTAAATCTCATTTATTAGTACTACTACACCTTTCTATTTTGAGTTCATTTACATAACTGCGGTTACAGAGTTTTATCGGTGCTCTCTGACATGTTGTGTATTGTACGATGAAAATTTTAGATTTACAAAGTTGTAGAGATGAACCATTCCCGTTAACCCGATATCTCTCCTTCCCAAATCACGATTAGGTTGAAAGGAATATCTCATGGCCTGAACCTCGCAGTAAGATTCAGCTTTTTTGTGCGCAGAACTGTTTCATTGATTTATTTAGAGTGAATTATCAGTCGACTTATTAAAAGGTTGCTCTCACATGATATGAATAGTTTGGTTCAAAACCATTGCACATACATCTAATATTCTTTTAAATTTTTATTCCTGTGCAAAAATGAAATTTATAAAATAAATATATAAATCTATAAATTTATAAATATTTCAAATTTTCGAAGGAAATGAGTTAACCATACAATGTTAGTACCAGAAAATTAAATTTCACTTTATAATAATGAAACAATTTGCGGTGTCTTTGTCTCGAAAACATCGCATGTCTTACGTATCTACATACCAAGTCATTGTAAGATGTTCATATACGTCACATGTAATTTCGTATCTGGTCTCAGTTTTCTATTCTTCGAGCAATTTCATCATTATCGTGTCTTTAATTTTTATTTTTCAAAATTGTATTTTCCTCCTCCGTGGTGTATTTTAAGACTTAAAAAGGTAAACTGAGGTGACAGTGGAGAAAAGAAATTATTTTATAGCGTTTAAACCTAACTTTCAAGCGAAATATCATTCATTGATATAATACACTGATACACACAAATTACACTCTCTGTAATTTTTTAAAGTCTCTTTTTAGAAGTTAATAAAAAATTTCCTTATTTTTATATGAAGTATTTGTACCTTTATATGAAATATCTTTTATATTACAGCGAATAAATGTTTAGAGTAGGAACAAGATCCTTCTCCAAATACGAAATGAGTCGAAATTGAGTCATCCGTGTATCATAATAGTTGCGCACAGACTGTCGCACTAAAGGAAAAATAAAAAACCATTTTCTTTGCCATCAGAGGCTTCCAAAACGGAAAAATCGCTCTTTGGAATTTATTAAACAATTACAAAACTTTCCATGTACTTAATCCATGAGAAAGTAAAAACCAAGTGGATTTTTATTTTAAAGAAACAATGTGGTTTACAGCGAGCTCTGCTTTGACAACTGCGGAACTATTCTATTTAATTGTTCTACAAAGTAGGGTTCTGTTTTGAAAAACCATAAACTAATATGAATGTATAATTGTGCAATTTCGAGTCACTTCTTGACTCGGATTTTTCGACATCTACATTTTTTTCGCTCAGTGAATATTATATATTCACTCTTTAGTGTTTCTCCTTTTACAAACTCTTTCCTCCCTGCTTTCTCATCAGTTATCGACTGTTTTAATTGGTGGCGTTTTTTTATAATGCTCACTTATTCTCATTCATGATACGAAATGCTTCGTCTAAGTTAAATCAGTAACGATAATCAATAAACGGAGATCGGTATTAGAAACGGAAATGAAGCCTTGGGTCATTATGAGTATCATTATCTCATTACGTTATCTAGTGTCATCATTTCTAGCTACGTTTCGCAAAAACAAGCTACCAGCGTAATAGAATCAGTTCGATGGATTGAAGGCAGTATGGCTCTCCTTGTAACTCCATCGCAGCATATTAATACGCGTAAGCAAGAAAAATACCACGTTCAACCAATGTCTTTTTTTTTCTCAATCATTGTCGTACATTCCACTGAAGGACCTACTCTAAGCGTTTATGGAGAGTAGAAGAGGTAATGTTGCCAGCATCACGCTCGTCTCTTTGACCCCAGGATGAACCATTGCGCTTATTTTAAAATAGGCTGAGTAAGCGTGGGAGTCAGTTTGCTCGCTGAAACGAAAGTAAATATTCCAAGACCACGTAAATATTAAAAGAGAGAAACTAAGATAAGCAACTCGAATGGCTTCACGTTTGTGATGAGGGTTGACGAAGTAAATTTTTTTAACGAAAAGTGACTATTACGCAAAGAAAATGGTAAAGTTTTGCAATTGTTGGTGATGCTGTGGTGATGTATTCCTCCTCTTCTCAACAAAGACGATTTGATCTCCACGTAAAGAGCATACTCGTTAGATTATTTATTATATTAAAATACTATTTTATGCTTTTCGTGCCTTTTTTAATCTTGTATCTTCATGAATTTTATTACATTGTCGGAAAATAAACTCACGCATGTTCTAGAATCCAGAAAGTTTAGGAAGTATCAGTTAGTCATCAGGAAAACGAAAATTATTCGAACAGAAATAATTTGTTTACGAGGAGTTAAAGGTCCTTGAATGTTTAATTCTTCCTTGTAATTATAATTTCAAACTGACTTCGAAAAACAAAAATATAATATCTGAACAAATGTTATCTGCGAGAAACTGTGTTACACATCTATAGAGAATTAAGGAAAAATAGTCAATTTTGTGACGCAGTGTTGAAATTTTCGTGGCAAAAGTAGCTCAAACAGATGTCATCATTTTCGAGTTGGCTTTGAATGATAATACTTTACTTGATTTACTACAATTATCGATTTCGTTTCTCGATAACACGGATCGAAAATTTGCAATTTTCGATATTTTTGGTTATGACACTAGATTTGATTCCAAGTCCAAGAACAAAACGATTATCAATAAAACAATTGTTGCACTAAATTTTACATTGTTATACAATTTCCAGTTTTGGAGAAATTTATAAATTACTTGCCGCTTTTTTTATTACCCAAAATAACTCGGCAAGATATTACTCACATTTTCCGTCTGCGTATATTATTTATGACAACTCAAACGACCCCATTTTTTATGAACTGACATATATTTTAAAAGAACAAAAATATATGTATGTTCATAAAAAATAGCGTCGTTTGATTTGTCATTAACTCTAAAAGATCTTATTGGATATAATGGTACGTACATTGTTTCCCACTATTGTGGAAACTGAATGGGTTATGAAACTCGATAAACGAAGTTCAGAACGGAAGTAGGATAAACTCGTTGAAGGTTGATAAGATTTGAAATTAAGATTGACAGACTCATACAAACTATAAATTTTGCATTTTATAGTATTGGATATTTAAGAAAAAGGAAAATGTTACTGATAGTGTTGACGCTATAGTGTAATGTTGTGTGAAATGCAAGGATGGAATATAAATATATTTTAAGGAATCGGTTTCTGCTTAAAAAACAAACAATAAAAATGTTGGATTTATTTTCAGGACCATGTTCAATCATTATTTGCTTATTTTAATTAAGTAAGCTAGCGGAATAACCTGAATGATTATGAAACTGTTCAGTAAGAGTAGATTGCATTAAAAATGTCACTCGACAGCAGATACAAAATTATTTTAGAATTTATTTTCATATTCTGCTTCTCATTGCTTTAGGCATAAACCTCGAAAAAACGAGAACGCATAAAAACTTTTAAAAGTAATTTGATGTCTTGCCAGCCCTGTCCTTTTAGTTTTCGTGATTGACGTAAATAGTTCGTAGTGATGAGTTTGGTTCTTCTCAACGAGTTCATTCTTTTTTTCTGGTAAACCAGTTAAAGTAGTAGAGAGATTTGGTTGTAACACTTATAAATGTTAATTAGTTACTGTTATTGTCAACATGATTCATGGACAAGCGCCTCATCATATGATGATATACTACTGCTTACTTAAAACGAGACAGTTAACCACTCCATAGAGATCAAGAGGATAGAGACCATAGAGACCAATTTCGAAGATGATAAAGTTTTCAGATTCTGTGATGCCTGAAACATACTTTTCTCCTACATTCTGCAAAAGAAATGATATTTCAAATTAAGTAAATCCCTCTCTCAAGAAAACGTTTTTAAACGTCGATCTTCGATTCAATCTAGACGTCGGAACACGACGCGACGATCGTAAAGTCGGCTCAACGTCGGCGATTTCTGTTTTATTTAATGTGAATCTTAGTGAACTGACACGTGAAATAAATAAATACAATTCAATATTTTCGTCAGGGTATATAAATGGAAGGAAGAATGCTTATGGAATATTCCCCTGACTCTAAAGATTATGACATAGTTACTAGAGTTTTTCTGCTGCTATTTCTTTCACTACGGTTCGTTCTTTAAAATGGACTGATTCTGCGAAGTTTGTGATGAATTTCTTTAACTTCTAACGCTTAAAGTACTCAGGGCAACAATTTCAATCAAATGGGAAAAAATATCTCGTTCCTTATTATTTATTGACCTTGATTAGTTTTATGTGTAAGAATACGAGTAGTTAAATTGCTACTTGTTTGCCAAGCTTCAAACATTTTGATCCTAATGAAAAATATAATACTACAATTGCGTTAAGGAGGGAGCATTCATTCATTGTTATTCTATGAGAATACTATAAGATGTGTCCCCTACAACTCTTCCTTCTCTATGTGGGAACTTGAGTCAACTCTAGCGACAGCCCACAACACTGCTCCTGGCCCTGATTCCATTCATTATGAAATGCTGAGACAACTCACTCCCGAGTCGAAAGAATACCTTCTGGATATCTTTAATCTTTCATGGTCCGAGGGAGTATTCCCTAATTCCTGGAAGGAAGCAACGCTTATCCCTTTATTAAAACCAGGTAAGGACAAAACGAACATTAGTAGTTATCGAAGCATTGCCTTGACGAGTTGTGTTGGTAAAACTCTGGAGAGAATTATCAACCGACGTCTCGTCTGGTATCTTGAACGGCATGACTTGCTGAGTCGATCTCAGTGTGGTTTCAGGAAGTTCCATTCCACCCTGGACAACTTACTTCTCCTGGAAACAGCAATTCAAGATGCTTTCGTCCGAAGACAACATCTCATCGGAATATTCTTTGACATCGAAAAGGCTTACGATACTACTTGGCGTCATGGCATTTTACAACAACTCTATGCCTGGGGATTTAGAGGACGTCTTCCTCTGATGCTCATGTCCTTTTTGGATCAACGTTCCTTCCGCTATAGAATTGGAAGAGACACCTCGGATCTCCTTCTTCAAGAGAACGGTGTTCCTCAGGGCTCAGTCTTGAGTGTGACCTTGTTTGCAGTGGCCATAAACAGCATAACGTCTGCTGTAAAGATTCCTGTTTTACACTCTCTTTTTGTCGATGACTTTGCTATCTTTTGTTCATCACAGAGTGTCACAGGTGCAGAGCGACAAATCCAACACGTCCTCAATAGATTATACCACTGGTCGAAGACGACTGGCTTTCGTTTCTCTGCTGAGAAAACACGCTGTGTTCTTTTCAGTAGGAGACCAAGCCTTCTGGCAGAACCTCAGCTCGCCCTGGGGAACAACGTTCTCAAATTCTATCC